>PVIR01013457.1:0-42322 GCA_004026965.1 Petromus typicus
AAAAAAGAAGAAGAAAAAGAAAATTCTTTTTTATGTGGTATTTTTCATTTATTGTTGATTTTTATACTGAAATAATTATTTAGTGATGGAAAGAAATTACATAACTAGAAAGAGTTGATTCAAGCCAGGGCTTTAGCTCAGTAGTTCCTGGTGCCTGCCTCTCAAGTGCAAGGTCACAATTTTGATCCCCCTACCAAAAGAAAAAAGAATTGACTCACTGGAAATAGGAGGTGATTCAGTCATAGATCTTTTATACATATAAGCATAACAATGGAAAGACTTATCAAAAGCTATTTCTTTTTTTTTTTTTTTTTTTGAGACAGGGTCTCGCTTTGTAGTTCAGGCTGGCCCTGAGCTCAGCCTCCAGCTCACATCACAGCAATCCTCCTGCCTCTGCCTCCCAAGTGCTGGGATTACAGGCATGAGCCACCACGCCCGGCACTGGAATGTGGTACTGGTTGCTGCTGGGCGTGAGTCTCCACACCCAGTATGGTATGTGGTTACCGGGGATCGAACCCAGGACCTTGAGCTTGCAAGACAGGGGCCAGAACCTCTGAGCTAAATCCCCGGCCCTCAAAAGCTATTTCTTATTAAGGTAGAATTTCATTGCAGAAAATTCTACCAAATTGTCAAGTGAACACCCCTGTTAGTTAAGACTTAATAACTGAAGAATCCCTATATCTGTAACTTACAGCACTAATTACATTGGAGTAGATTAAAACTACAGGTTGTACTGACGTATGTAAGTTCCAAATTCATGTGAAGACCCTTTATACTGCAGAATGGACTAAGTTTCCAATTTAAGGAGCTGATGATTCTGTCACTGAGAGCAGAGTCAATCCAGTTTAATGTAGCTCCACTTGCTTCCATTTAGAACAGATTAGTTCTTCTGTTGAAAATGGAATTTCTTAAGGTTCAAAATCCTCAGTTCTCTGCAACCAACAGTTTTACTCTTAATTTAATTCTGTTGGATTCCAACTTGAGGTTTATGTGTTTCTAAGACCTGGTATGAGACCTACAGTAACAGAGGTCTTTCCATGCATTTAGCCAAAGATTATGGGGACACTGATGCTAGAAAGAAGAGATTTTTAAAGTAATTTAGATGTAGCAAGGTCCTGAAGACATTAGTAAAAAGATATTGTAATGTAAGTTTTAATTCCTCAATGGACTAATCCATTTGGAAACTAATGACAATAAT
This sequence comes from Petromus typicus, assembly GCA_004026965.1. NCBI lineage: Eukaryota > Metazoa > Chordata > Mammalia > Rodentia > Petromuridae > Petromus > Petromus typicus. The sequence continues at coordinate 1,199 of PVIR01013457.1, forward strand.
CTCAAATTTTAAATGTCCTAAGAAAAACTGTTCTGTAGGAGTTATGATTCAGGAAAAAATTATTTATAGTCTGGCCCATAAAGTCTTCCTAAAGAAAATAGATTCCAGGGCCGGGGAGTTAGCTCAGTGGTTCCGGTGCCTGTCTTGCAAGCACAAGGACCCGGGTTCGATCCCCGGTAGCCACATGCCATACTGGGCGTGGAGACTCACACCCAGCAGCAACCAGTACCACATACCACAGTGCCGGGCGTGGTGGCTCACGCCTGTAATCCCAGCACTCGGGAGGCAGAGGCAGGAGGATTGCTGTGATGTGAGTTGGAGGCTGAGCTCAGGGCCAGCCTGAACCACAAAGCGAGACCCTGTCTCAAAAAACAAAAAAACAAACAAAAAAAAAGAAAGAAAGAAAAGAGATTCCAGCCTGGATATTAGTCTTTCAGCAATAGAGAAGATAGTTTAAGGCATGTGGATTTTGGTCCTATTGAGGACACCACCTCAACCTTCTCTGACTTCCCTACTCCCCTTTCTCTTCTTCAGTGTGCTTCCCTCCTCAGTGCGCCTCCTCTCCTGTTTATAAAGTTTCAGTTAATGTTCAAAATACAGATTCCATTCTCATTTACAGAGGACTGTCCTCCCCTACAAAAAAAATAAGTACACTCATGAATTGAAATCAAACAGCTAAGACACAGATCACTCAAGAGGTGATGTTGAAAGATAAATTGAAAAGAAGCCCATTTTAACAAAGATGAAACTGGACAAAAATTTAAGTTGTCACCTATTACAATACTTATGGTAGAAACTTTTAAAAATATAGGGTAATATGTTTGCTGTGAACATTTTGAAGTGTTTTTCTGTTTGGAGACATTCTTTGCAGAAGTTTTTATTATTAAATATAATATTTCTCATGAGGTGTAAAATTTGATTTGATTCCTTCTTAAAAACACAGTCTGTGAGGTAGAGAATCAGTGCCCCATATTGTGATACCTCACCTGCTGTCTCCAGTTGAACCCACCCTGGGCCCATTACTGGTTAATCACTCAGAAAACACTGGGAGAGAGTTGAGGGAAAGGGTCCCAGGGAGGTTGTGAATTTCAGTCGCAGCTCAGTTACTAGCCATCTCACTTACTTCAGTGGGATTACTTCTGTATATTACTTGGTTTTCTTAATTGTAAAATAAGGAGGTTGGTTGGTTCTCTCGATGTTTTCTTTTCATTTTGTCTTTTCAAAATGTCACAGAAGTGAAATCGACCAGATGGAGCTTGGGCTGTCTGCTCTCAGAAACCATAGTATGTCTGAGATTCGCCTGCATGGTATACACGTTAGCTCAGTTTATTTCTCTTTCTCCCTTCTGTAAAATGTTTCAGAAATACCAAATTTGTATTTACAGTAAATAGGAAGCATAGACTGTTGTTTTGGGGTGACAGACATGAGAAACAAGAAACAAGTAACACTTGAACTAGGTGCCGAAAGATGCTTAAATTTCTAAAACACATGCAGAGTGAGCAGTGTGATCTTGTCTGGGAACTTTGTAAATGCCATAAAAATCGACCCGTCTTTCAGGTGGTCCTTGGCTGGATAGCAGGTTCACCCTTGGATTTGCTTCATTTTATTCCATTACATTCTTCATAGTATATTCCTAGATCTTTTCTGTTTCTTCTTTGTTATATTTTTTGTTTTGTTTTGCGAATTTGTTTTATTTTATTTTTTGGTAGTACTGGAGATTGAACTAGTATCTTTGCCCTGAACTACATCCCTAAGCCTCTTCTGTTCTATTTTAAATTTTGAAGTAGGGTCTCGCTAAGTCTTTTAGGTTGCCCAGGCTGAGCTCAAAATTGCAGTCTTCCTCCCTCAGCCCCCTAGACTGCTGGGATTATTGACATCAACAACGACTGCTGGCTTGTTTTTGCTATTTGAATATGACTACCTTTTGATTAATATAAAAATTGTGGCTATTTGCTTTCAGCCTCATCACCTCCCTTTTCAATACTTTCTATGTTTTTTAATTTTACCCACCTTTTCCTTTTCTTTGGCCTCTAACAAATAAATATTTTTCTTTTCCATTATAACCCTCTACTTCATTCATCGTTTCTTCTCCTGTGCTTTAGGCTCCTGCTCCATCTTTAACTCCTGTTGTTCTTCTTCCTTGTGTTCATTCCTGTGGATTCTACATGTACTCAGATTTGATGAGCCTAAAACTCTCATTTCACCCTGACTCCCCTTTGAAATGCCATCATGCCTGTGCCCAGCTCTCCCTGACTTTTGAAGGAGTAACCCTCACCCCACCCTCTCCGTTTCTTTACCTCTCGCCTGTCCCTTACCATCGGGATGTGATCGGGATGTGCACCTGAAGTTTTACTGCATGGCATTATTGGTGTTTCTTTTACTATTTTATATAATGATAATAAGTGCAAAGCACAGATGTGTGTATAGTTCACATACTCATGTGTCTACCACCCTGGCCCAGAAGTGGCCCCACTGACCTCAGCGGTTGTCCTGGCCCCGTCCTGTGCTACAGTAGAGCCAACTGCCTCCAGAAGTCAGTGTTGATGCTCTCGTTTTTATTACTGGTTTTCTGCATCAGTGTCATGTTTTATAGATTCATCCATTTAGTACGTATATCTATGATTCATTTTTACTAGATATAATATCTATTATGATTATCTCACAATTTTCATGTCCATTCTATTATAGACAGATATTTAGGTTATTTCCAAGTTTTTGCTATTATGAATAGTCCTCTCAAAAATGTTGCACTTATCTTTTGATGCATATATATGAAAAAGTCTCCAGAATATTCTCTTAATAGTATAACTAAAAAAAAAAATAATGTAACTGCTTAATTTACTCTGTTATAGCTACCAGCCAACCTTCTAGAACAGTTGTGCTGGCTTATATTACTACCAAAAACAGATGAGAATTTCGGTCTTGCAAATACTTGATATTAACCAACTTTGTTATTTTAGCCACTTTATTGGATACATAGAATGGTATCTTACTGGAGTTTTAATTTGTATCTTTCTAGTTTCCAAGGATATTGAACATCTTTTTTGTGTGTATTTATGGGGCATATGGGTTTCTTTTGTGAAATTCCTATCCATTTCTTTGCCCAGTTTTTCTATTGATTTGACTTTTTCTTACTGAGTCATAGTTCTTTCTGTATTCTGAATACTAATCCCTGTGTTTAATGGATTGTAATTGTTTTTTTGCTTATCTTGCACTTTATGCAGCCATTTGGTGAAAAAAAATTAATTTGAAAGCAATTAAATGTATTGTATCTTGACATTTTGGAGCCTCATAAAGAAATCTTTCCTTAAGGTACAGTGATACTTTGTATTCTGAAAATGTTACAGTTTTGCACATCATATTTAATTCTTTGATCTTTATGAATTTTTTTCTTTTCATACAGTATAATTCAATCTAATTTCATCTTTTTCCAAAGGAATATTCAGCTAGTGAAAACTCCAGATAGTGACAATTCCATCTTTTCCTCCTTCTGTCTTTTTCACAGTCTTCATAAGTGTGTATATTCTCAGTTTCCATGTGTCTTAGGTTAACCTTACATGATTCACCTTCTCCCCTGAATAGTTAAGTCCTATAGCTCCTCTTTCTATTGGTGGATTCTCTTTGTCCTCTTTGTTTATACCTGTATTAATACTATAACCTTTTTACCTCGAATTGAGCCTTGATAGCTTGTTCTTTGTAATGTTTAGTTTTCTTGTAACTGAGGATTTGTTTAGTTCTTCTGCATGGTCTTAAAATTTTATAATGACACAATAACTTCTTTATTACAGTTTTCTTTCTCCGTAGCAATTGCTATATTTTAATAGATTTGTTCCCAGGATCTTTTTTTTGTGAGACAGAGTATCACTGTGTAGTTCAGTCTGGTCTTGAACTTACAGTGTAACCTTAACCTTAACTACCCTTGATCTTATGATCTTCCTGCCTCAGCCTCCCACATGCTAAAATTACAAGCATGCTCCATGACACCTAGCCTCGGAACTTTCTTTTAAGTAGTATACAGGAAAATCTTTATTTTTTTTTAACTTGGCATATACAAAGACAATTTTGACATAGATTTTGTACATTCAGCTTTATCAAATTCTTATTCTAATAATTGTTATATTCCCTAAGATACTCTGTATGTGTAATCAAGATTTTTTTTTTTTTTTGCTTTTTCTGATGCACACGTTCTATTGTCTTGCCTTCTTTTGCTGGGTAGGCCTGCCAGTGTAATAGAAGTAGTCAGAGCTGGCATTCTTATCTTGTCCTTAAGAGAAATGCTTTTAACGTTTCGCCAGTAAGTATGACATTTATTTACTTTTTGTGTTCTCTTTGTCAACTCAAGCTACTTTCTGTTCCTTTACCTAGAGTTGTTATCGTAAGTGGATATTAAAAGGTAAGCATCTTTCTGTACTCCTGGAGATGAGTATGTAATCTCAGTCCCCCTGTCCTGCCCCATTAGTGTATTTGGTAAATCTTTTAATTGACTATTTAACCCCAAACCAACCTTGTGTTCCTGGAAGAAATCTTATTTAGTCATAATATATCTGCTTCCTAGATCAGATGTGCTGTTACTATTATTATTTAGGTTTTCTCCAATATATTTTTATGAATGAGACTGGTGTATTATTTTTTCTTTTCTATACTTATTTTTATTAAGGTTCTGCTGACTTCACTTTAATGACTTAGAAAGTATTGCTTGTTTTATTTCATTATTGTTCTGTATAAAAGTTTGTGAGAGACAAATTATTTGGTCCTCAGACTTTTCGAACTACCCTTGAGTAGAACTCCCTAGACTTTTTCTTCTTGTAGGAAGACTTTCTCACCTGTTGCTGCAGCTTCTCCAAGTGCTGTGGGACTGTTCAGATTACGTGTTTCTTCTTGAGACAGACTTGATAAATTGTATTTCCTAGGAGATGTCCATTTCAAAGTTTTACGTTTGTTAGTGCACAATTGCGTATTACCCACTTACATGTACCGCTGAGTTTCATCTACTACCCCGCATTTCATTGAGCACTTTGTATGAGTGTCTGGCGGAATCAGGGAACGAGCCAGAGCTAGCCTGCTATCGTGGCTTCCCGCTCACTGCTAACTGGTTGTACCATCTGGAGTGCACCACTTAAGATTCCAGGAAGTTTTGTAGATCTGAGCTTTAGTTCAAGAGTACTATTCTAATGAAGGCTTTATAGGATCACTAACTCCACTCTCACTTCTAAATGCCTTCTGAACCTCTTTTTGTAGATTTTTTTTCAGATTCTCAGTTTCCATGTGTCTTAGGTTAACCTTGCCTGATTCACCTTCTCCCCTGAATAGTTAAGTCCTATAGTTCCTCTTTCTATTGGTGGATTCTCCCAAGGACACAAGCCTCAAGTTAAGATAGGCACATCCGTTGCCCCTCTGCCTTCCTTTTAGCCCAATTTTACAAGAATGATTTCTATGTAAAACAGTGTTCTTCTTATAACTCCATCTTTTGATGGAGCCTCGGACCCCTTATGTGAAGAAGAAATTGTCTGCCTTTACATCTTAAATCTCTGTATTCATCTGACTTTACTGAGTGTTCTTTTTGTCTTAGTACTTTCTTATATTTTTTTCTGATACTGGGGATTGAACCCAAAGACTTGCATATGGTAGGAAAGTGCTTCACCTGAGCTGTAGTCCCAGGTGCTCCCTGCTGTACATATACCAGTCTTTTTACTTTTGAGTCAGAATCACTGAGTTGCTGTAGCTTGCCTTCAACTTGGAATCCTCCTGCTTCAACCTCCCAGACAGCAGGGATTATAACCGTACACTACCATGCCTGACTATCTTGGTACCTTTAAGTACTGTTTTCTGTTTAAGAGATGGTTAGTCCATTATTGCTATAAAAGGGACACAGTAGAGGCTTAGGAAAACAAAATTTACTAACAGATCCAAGAAGGTCTATACATGATCCTCTGGGTCACTCATCAAAGATGGGCCAGAGTCAGAAAATGGAAAGGAATAGTGAAATATTACCAGCTAGGATGAAGACAAGGACTGGGCAGTTCGAATTGTTTCACAAGGCTTTGAGCTAGAGGGGTTATCTGACGGCTGGCTGGGGGCTGAGTTACAGAAGTGAATGCAACCTTCAGAGCCTGTTGGAGATGTGGCTCTGAACTGATTAGTTTCTGTAGCAAAGGGCTCTTGGCGGGGCCTTTTGCTACCTGTAAGAGTTGACTAAAAGGGTGATAGTTTCTCGCCAACCAAAAAACGATTTTAAAGATGTCAAAACATTGTAGTGTGTTTTTAAAATTTAAAGTGTTTAAAGCATAGCTTTCACACCTTCACCTCATTTTCCTAAGAGGCAGAGCCACAGACAGCACTTTAAAAAGTCTTACCTGTTAATATTATTAGCAGTAGTAGACTGTTTTTCGAGACTATAGACCATTCTTCTAGGGATAAATCAGCCTCATGTTAATTAATGTTTTGTAACTTACAAAGAGCTTTTTCTATTTTATGGTGACTAGAAATTGGAGCCTGTGTGTAGAATTATGTGGAATCCTTGAGAGAACTCTGTCTGGTTCTGGAAGACTCTAGTTGATAATCTTTAAGCGTTTGTTTCTGCTTTTCACAGTCTTGTCTTTAGGTTTGTTAGTTTGTATAATATATTTTGAGCACATTTCTCTAATGACACACAGTCCTTTCCCTAGTTTTATTAAGATTGACAGGCTAATGGAGCACAATCTTAAAATCTTTACATAGATAATTTCTTACACAGGAATTGAGGTGACTATTAATGATAAAATGTACAGCTTTAAAATTATGAAACGTCTGTGTATGGCTTTATGGAAGTAACTAATTACTTTAAATTTCATTTCATGCCAGTTTATAATTACTTAACATAAATATTAATTCTTAATTCCATTAGCTGTATATGTTTAATTAGTCTGTAATTTTCTGTTTGTGGGAAACTTTTGGGGAAAAGTAACTGATCTGTATGAACTTTTAATAAATGAATGTGTATACATTGCTTTTATAATTATATCAAATAGCCCTTCAGGATCATGTAGTATACCAACTAAAGTAGGATATATAATGGCAGAAATTAGCACCCTTTAGAAATAATGCTTTAAGTTTGTAATTTGTGCCTTCTTTCTGGTGTGCCCTGGGTATGGGCCCACACATAGGTGTGAAGATGGGAAATGGGATATCCCAATTACCCGTGTTCTAAAAGGTTCTTCAGGTTCCTGTGGTCTGTTACATTTTGCTCACTGCAAAGAAATCTGGCAAACAGCTGGTTGTAGTAATTTGAAAACTGTATCATCACCTGATGGATTCCTAGGAAGTCCTACAAAAAGGAGTGAGAACCTTAACTAGACCCTTCCCAAACCTCCGTGGAGCATACTGTTCTGATCACAACAAAAAAATTACAGGGCAAGCCAGTGAGAAGCACTGATAGATTTATTAAGCAAAGTCCTTTCTCATTGTGCACACTCGAGGGTTAGATATTTTACTGCTTGAGCCGGGGCTATTTAGGAGATCTTGGCAGTGTCCTCAAGATGCACGACCTACTCTGCATGTGGACTCCTAATGCCTGCCAACTTACCCATTAGTCAGCGAGGTTAAATTCACACCATTTATTTGCATATCCTGGAAGTGTAGAAATGTAGTACACATTTAATAGTGCTCTTTCCTTGAGGGTGGAAGTCTGGAATTTATAGATTTATAGTATCAGAAGAGAAACACAGGTCTAGTTTATAGACTTATTTGAAGACTAGGGAATCTAGAAATGAGAAACCTGGGAGAAACACGGGCCTACGGGTGAAGAAGGCATTGTGTCTATCGGTAACTATGTACTTTGAAGTTACAATTTTAAAATTAAAATTTTCCACCTCTCTTTATTTCTTCCATTCTACCTCATTTTGTCCCTTAGGGAGATATTTCTGGGTGGTACGGTGCCATGCCTTTCCATAAATTGGGCGTATTCCAACGTCAAATCACAGCATATGTGGTTAAAAATAACTTGGCATAAAATTTTGAAAGATAGAGCAGAGCCCTTGCTAATAAGATAAATGTGGCAAACTGTACTCAGGAAACAGTACAGCTGTTTTGGTTGTGGGGGTGGTGGTGGTGGTGTTGTTGTTGTTGTTGTTGTTGTTGTTGTTGTTGTTGTTGTTGTTGGATTTATCATATGAGCTTTTGCCATCAAATTGTCCTTAAAATGTTTAAGTCAATTGTAAACCATTCTTGTTCTTAGTAAAGTGGCCGGTGAATTCTTATCCCCGCCAACCTCAAGTGAGAGAGAGCAGAAGGGAGCACTCCTGGTGACTTTGGAATTCTGCCTGTGTGGTACACTCCAGCCGTGAAATGATTTCTTACTTAGAGCTGTCTGAAGTTGCATGCCAGTTCCAAACCCAGTCACTGTACCTGTACCTGAGCTCTCCAAAACTGCCTACAGTTGTGACTCATTATGTATGTTTTTATTTCTGTTCATTAAGCTTTGTCAGTGTTACTGGCTTTTCTTGTAGTCCTACGTTTTAAAGAGATACTCATTTGGTTTTCTTCTGGATCTCTTCTCCTTGGAGGTTTTTAGAAAAGTGCTTATGCAAAATCAGTTCCTAATGAATGTTAGTAACTAATGTCCAATATTTTCTTTCTTTTGAATTTATCTCAGTAGTTAAAAATATTTTGCTTGCTTTCTAGGCACACAAACCAATGGTCTGGACTTTCAGAAGCAGCCTGTGCCTGTCGGAGGAGCAATCTCAACAGCCCAGGCCCAGGCTTTCCTTGGACATCTCCATCAGGTAGAATACTCTGCTCAAGCATAAGTTGGATTAAAAGACTAAGATAGTGTCTTAGGGCTTAGGGAAGTTATTTCAAAATGTGAGGTTTTTTTTAAATTATTGAAATCCTGGTGCTGATCGCCACCATCATTGGGTACCATTCTGAAGGGTTAGTTTAGTTTAGAATTGTTACAGTTCAGTTCACTGTATAACCACTGACCCCACAGCTGTGTGGCAGGAAAAAAAGAATTTCTTGTTGAAGACAGTATTCTATTAGCTGTCTCTGCCTGAGACCTGCTGTGTAAAGCTGGGAGCTGGAAGGTCGCATTCCTCTTTTAAAATAGCTTTAGATCATTTAGATTGTTGCTTCACTCTGAGCCCCTAATTTCAGGTTAAAAATGCCCACCTCAACTTTATTGCTGTGACACAATATGATTTTTTTTTTCCTAAGTCTAAAAAAGAATGTGGATTCTCTTTATTCATGTTTTAGGTATAATGTAGAAGGAAAGAAAACATAAAAACAAATTAGCTACTTACTCAAGAATTTTGGGGCCGGGGAGTTAGCTCAGTGATTCTGGCGCCTGTCTTGCAAGCACAAGGACCTGGTTCGATCCCCGGTAACCCCATACCATACCAGTACCACATACCACAGTGCCGGGCATGGTGGCTCACGCCTGTCATCGCAGCACTCGGGAGGCAGAGCAGGAGGATTGCTGTGATGTGAGTTTGAGGCTGAACTCAGGGCCAGCCTGAACTACAAAGTGAGACCCTGTCTCAAAAAACAGAGAAAAAAGAATTTTGGATATGGGAATTCCTTGAAAATAGAAAAGAGTATGCACCAACTCCTCTTGATGAATGTAATCATCATATATATTTATACTGGAAAAAAATTAAAAAGTTAATCAGAAAAAATAGAAGATGGAAGGCAAACAATGCAAACAGGTTGGAAGATGGATTATCCAAGTGTCTCAGCCTCATGACTTATGTTTGGAATTGTGTATTAGGGCAACATTTAGCACATTTTAAAAGTCTCTATCTCATTGAAAACTGAGAACTCACACAGTGCAAAACGGTGTTGGCAGTAGTGATACGAGTGATGGTACCTGATGACGATGGCAATTGGGTGAAAAGCCCAAATGGACTTCAGGGAAGTTTTAAAATATTAGTTACTATCAATAAAGTTTATGCTACTCTACTCTTTTAATTAAAATACATCATCAGACCGCCTGAAAATAAACTCCTCTGCTTGAAAACAGGTACAATTCTAGAGAGCTATTCTAAATCCTTTTTACTATCCGCAGATGCAGAAGGATGTTCTTTTTGGTGCTCAAGTCTTACTGTGGCTAATTTGTAAATTAAACTTTATCATAGATGTCTGTGTATAGGAAGAGATACAGTGTGTATAGATAGGTTTGATACTCTGTGGAGAGAAGTTCTTCAAATGCAATGCCTGTGGATAAGAGGATCTGCTATATCTTTGAAATAGAGAAACTTCTAAATAAAATATTAAGAGAAATTAATATCTGAAATTAACTGAAGAATGTATTTTTAATATACTCTCGAAAAATGTTATCTTGTTTATTTTCTTTTTAAAAATTTTTTTCTGGTTTATTAAAAGGGAGTTTAGACAATTAGATGACACAGCATCTTTCACTGGTTTAACTATGTGGTGGTCTGCGCTAGCCAGTTTTGCAATGCTGAGACAAAATACCTGAGAAAGTCACCTAAAGGAGGAAGATTTATTTTGAATGACAGTTTCACAGCCTTGATCGCTTAGGCCTGTGATGAGATGGAATATTATGAGGGGAACCATCCGATGGAGCAAAGCTGCTCCCCGTATGGTGACCAGGATACAAAGAAGGCAAGGAAGGGACCAACACTCCAGTAGCCCTCTGAAAGTCTTTTACTTCCTTTATTAGATTAACTCCTAAATATTCCATTTTTCTGTGCCATTATGAAAGGTGTGGTTTCCTTAATTTCTCAGTTTGTTATCTGTATATAGAAAGGGTGTTGATTTTTTAATACTGACTTTGTATCCAGGCATGCTATTGAATTTGATGATTAAATCTAGAAGTTTTGTTTAGTGCTGTTTTGGGGGTCTTCTGTGTAGAGTATTTCATCCAGAAATAATGACAATTTAACTTCTTCCTTTCCTATCCCATTGTTTTTATTTCTTTTTTTGTCTAATTGCTGTTACTGATGTTTCCAGAACCATATTGAACAGGAGTGGTGATATTGAACATCTTTGTCTTGTTCCTGATTTTAGAGGGAAAGCTTTCAGTTGTTATCCATTTAGTATGACGTTGGCTGCTGGTTTGTCATAGATGACTTATCAAATGAGATAAAGACCATCTATGTCAATTTCCTGTAGAGTTTTTATCATGATGGGTATTGGACTTTGTCAAACACTTTTTCTGCATATCTTAAGTTGAGCATGTGTTTTTTTGTCTTTGGTTGTTTCCTTTTTTGAGACTGGATAAGTACATTGCTCTGCAAAGCTTTTAGCCAGCAACATTGTTATTCAAATAAAATCACATAAACTTTATTTCCTTTAAATTTCTATACCTGAAACTTTTTTTTTTGTGTGTGTGTGTGTGTGTGTGTGTGTGTTTTGATTTCCTTTGGGCAGGAGGTTCGTATCTACTAACAAGACAATCTATTTCTAATAAAGAACATAGCTCTTATTTCTATCGAGTTTCATACCAACATTTATATTTAAGCTCAGGACATCTTACTGCTGTATGATATATATTTGATGACACTACCATTTTCCAGTCTCTCAGATTGAACCCTGGAAGAACTAACTCCTAACTCATTTTTTCATTGACATCAGTTCCCAGGATCCTCATAAATCCTTATGTTGTACTTTCCAGTACTTTTTATATTTCCAGCTTGTTATTCCCACTGTTGCTACCAGGCTAATTTAGGGTTCCATTTATTCTCGCCTGGTTTATAATCTCTTCATTCTGTTTTCAGGACACTGACAAGTTTGAATGTTATATAAAAGCATTTGTTTTGTTTTGTTCCCCAGATCAGGTTTGTCTACTGTTAAATCTATGATTAAAATCAAATTATCCACCCCTGGTAGGAATATAACAGAGATAACTTTGTTTTGTGTTCTTCACAGTGTGTCATAGCACAAAGCCCTTGTCTCATTACTGAAGCCCCTGTGTTCACTGGGTCATTTGTCTGCCAGGTTCCCACCCCTGTAAAGCTACTGCGTTACCCTTTTAGCAATATCTGTACAGGAGTAGTAAAAAGTATGTAAATATATTTTGTCCACTAGGAAGATCATCCATTACTTACTGTTGCCTGACTTAGTGATTCATATGGTTACCAAGTGATAGTTGCCAATTCCATATTCATTCTTAGACTAATGTAGACATGATTTGAACTTTTCTAAATGTATGACATGTGAAAATCAACATTATAACAAACTTTCATGTGTGATTCATGGGACAGATTTTTAATTTCAGTAAAAAGTTTTAAGTTACAACTAAATGTTTTAAGTAATTCTTGTATAGATGTGTTTCTGTGGAAGTTACATCATGGAAATTTTGAAATAAGATAGTTCTGGTTATATGAAATGATTAATATAGAGAGGTAAATTGTTCTAATGTGTTCTTTACTATGATATGGAGGATTGAGTTTTTAAAGCTAAGCACGTCATGAATGCAGACAAGAATGTTTAGTAATATGGAAGATTACAAGTGTGGCTGCTTTGATGATAATAATACTCATTTAGTGTGAGAAAAGCATCTTTAGCATTTTTAAGGTGAGGAAGACACCATGCATTTGTCCATAAAGTTGTAACACAGTAAGATAAGCCTCTAAATTTTCATTTAATCAGTACACTGAGTAGAGATTCTTGGAGTATTCATTTGATAACAAATTCTAATGATGCATGTCAATGCTATTAGACTACAGTTGCCCAACTTCACCTACAGGTCCAACTCGCTGGAACAAGTTTACAGGCTGCTGCTCAGTCTTTAAATGTTCAGGTAAGTTGGAATATGGGATGTATATCAAATTTTCCTTTTTTCTCACAGTTTTCTCTAATAGTCACAAGTAATTTTATAATAGGAAATTCTTAGAAAGATTGCAAGTAATACTTTATTAATGTTTATATTTGTATATCTAAATCTCATGCAGCTCAAAATGGTAATTATTACCATTACTGAATTCAGTTTTGTATTCTGCTACCAGAGCTTTACAAGAAAAGTTTACTTTCAAAGTTTGATATGTACATTGACTAGACCATTTCTAATTTATATAGCTAAAGCATGCACCTTTTAAAAATCAACTTCTTAAATGCTGTTTCACTGTCAAAGATCTTGTCATTTTTTATATCTTAGGGAAGTATCTTATAATACACAGGAGAGAACACTGGACTGAGAACTGGGTGGGGTCTTAGGTTTGAGTTCTCTTTCTGCCGCTACCAAATGGTGTGACCTTTGGCGAGTCACTTAAACTCTTAGGGGCTCCAATTTGCTTGTCAATGTTTAAGTGGGGCCATATTTAAGATTGCCAGAGTTGTGCTCTGCTCTAAAATGTTACGCTTCCAAGATTTAAGGTAAGCCTGTTTATAGACATTGCTAATAGACAGTGAAAATTTAAAACAAAACCTAAATCTGGTATGTGTTTTGCTTGTGTAAACCATGTGGCAAAACATGCAAAGTGTAAGTATTATGTGTTACTCCATAACATTTCAATCAACATGCTACTTCCTTTCATTACAGTGTTTAGGTAACTAACAGTCAAGAGGGAAAATCAGTATTCTGGAAGATTGATTCCAGGGTTGGTAATGACTAAAGACCTAGGGTTAGGCATTCTATGAAACCCAGTGGAATATGGTCCTAGTAACACATGGAAACAAGAAGAGAAAAGAAAAGAGATAATGTGATCTTCCTTTCTGAAGGAGAAGAGGCGGAAAATTGCCTTGGTTGCCATGGTAAACTTTCATCCCTTAGAGAGATGTTGGCAAACAGGCTCTATCTCCAGTGCAGAATGTTTACAATCCTGCACTGTAATTATCTTTCAATGACTGGCAGAATTAATCAGAGCTTTTATGTTAATTAGCCTCGCTGCAGTCCCCAAAACAGGTGGTGGGAAATATGCAAATCAATGCAGAATTTTAATGTTCTGCATAACCATTTTTAATTACCATAAAATTTTCTTTCTATACTCCTTTTAGGAGTGTGTGCTCTTTCTGGACTGCAGTACTTTCTCTCAAGCCTGTGCTACTCAAAGAAAGATTATTAGCTAGATTTATGTTTTTTAAGAGATGATAACTTCTCTGAATCAAGCAGTCAACCTCTGAGATGTTATGTGGAGAAGATTCAGGTTGACCACCAGGTCTGTGTGAGAATGCTGGTGTAGTGTGTCTAATACAGGAATGAATTAAAAATAGGTTATTTCCTTTACTTCTTATTTTCAGAGGTAAGGATGTGAGGCTATAAAAATAAATTACTTGTTGGTTTCCTGATACTGGAATAAAAACTTTAACAACTTCACAGTGTAAAACATGGAAGATATAGGCTTCCAAGAAAAAGGAGTAAAAGAAATCAGAAAACTCTGGACTTGAATAGTCCATGTTTTAAATGATCCTTAAAATATATTTACAAATGCTGTATATTTAGTCTTATCTTTTAATCAACTGTTGGAAATCCTTTTTCCTATCCCACTGAACCTCAGGCTAAATCTAATGAAGAATCGGGGGATTCACAGCAGCCAGGCCAGCCTTCCCAGCAGCCTTCAGTGCAGGCAACCATTCCCCAGACCCAGCTTATGCTGGCTGGAGGACAGATAACTGGGGTAAGTTTTCACCAAGAAAATTGTAATAAACTTCCTCTAGTCAGAACTGCCCTTGGCTGATACCTGATTACAGACGGACTAGAGCTGGCAGTAACAAGGCACCACTGTCTTATACTCCAGACAGCTCTGAAAAGGAATTATCTTTGTCATGAGTGTTCAATATTTCTTTTGTTATAATTGCAGATGCTCTGAATGGACTACGAACTTTTTAAAGCCTTGTTTCAGAAATTGTTTTATCACACTATGGTGTTGTTACATGCTTGAAACCATTACAAGTACGTTGATGAATGGCAGTTCTCAGTTTGGAGTTATGCCGTCATTGTAGGAGAAAGTTAAAGATTAGATTATAAAATAAAACCTGTCATCTAATATCCTGGCTTGCAGCTTACTGCGTTTACTAATTCATCAGTTCATCTCTGTCCTGTTTTCTGTTAGTGAAGATATTAATAAACATTTTAAGTATTATTACATAGATTAGAAAAAATATGTCTAAAACTCATAAAATAATATTTGACCCCAAGCATTCAGTAAATGTTACATACTTTTACTAGTAACAGATGGGCCTGAGATTACATTGAACTTTTAGTTTTTTAGCTACCTTTTTTCTAAAGTGTAATTCAAAGTGTTTTTCCAATGTTGAAAGTGTATCTTAAGTTATCTAGCGGAAAGGAGGGAAACGAATGATAAAGTAGAGTTTTCGTTCAGTTCCCATCATATTAATCTTCAGGCTCATTATCTGGCAGGGAAAGACTTTATTTTAAAGCGTTTTTTCTGTGGGGGGAGGAGGTGGTCAGAGAAGGTCTCACTGTATAGTCCAGGATGACCTTCACCTCACTGTGTACCCTAGGCTAGGCTCAAACCCACAGCTCTCTTCCTGCCTAAGCCTCAGTGCTAGGGTTAGAGGCATACACCGCCACACCCAGTTCAGTGAAAAGCTCTTTTAAAAACTTTTGCAAAATTGTTTGCAAAACCCCACTAATAAAGATTAATGTATGTATCTATGTTCTATAAAATAAAAACATACATGCACATATCTTGAAAGATGTGGTTGGTTAACAGCTTAATTTTTCATTATGGCACAAATGCACAGATTGTATTTGGATTCTACTGGAAGGAGGATTGTGCTACTAAGTAACAATTTAGACACTTTAAATATTTCAATTCCTTCATGTTTGACCAGAACATGTCATCAAAAGGAAGGTTAAGCACACTACTTTGATTTAAGTTTATTATGAATAAGTTCATTATGAAAGCAAGTTTAAATCTTCTCTAAATGTTTTTCTCATTTTACTGTTCAGGTCTTATATTTGATGAGTAGGGTCCACAATAGTGAGAGCCACTTAAGATTCTAGGTTTGTGTGGCTGAAGCTGCTATTAAACCTGGACCCTAAGCTTCATTTGCATGTAAAGAGAGTGGCTGTCACCACCTGTTTCATAAAGATAATGTGTTGGAAAGGGGATATAAAGTTGCAGAGACTCAATGCTTTCAGTAACAGAAAAGATTGTGGTAGGGTGGGCCTGTTGGGAGACTTGGAAAAAGAAACAAGTGGAACTCATATTCTTCAGTCACATCTAGGACATAATGGAATGATAGAATATGGCAAGGATTCATGCTAACGGGAAGCAGCTGGGCCTTATCAGTTCTTTTCATGGTCGTATACAGCATCCTTGTTCTTCATTCATCTGACTAATCTCTTGCTTTCTGTTGGGTGTAAGTTTCTTTTCATATGCTGTCAGCATTGATTCCTTTTTTTTTTTTTTTTCTTGCTTACTAGTTAATTACCAATTTTGTCTGAACCCTAGGACCTTGGACTAGCATGAATGATTAAGTCCAGAGGAAGGGCTGCCACTTTAATTTCAGTGCTCTGCTAGGAATGGTAGCTGGATCACTGCTGAGCACCTTCGCGGGTGCTAACCTGGTGAGGCCAAGTGGACAGGGCCCGCCGCCACCGAGCTACTGTTTGGAAGCCGTAGACTTGAATCACGCGCCCTGCTCTTTTGGCCTTCTGTCATGTGTTTTCATTTCCTTTAGCTCACGTTGACACCAGCCCAGCAGCAGTTGCTACTACAGCAGGCACAGGCACAGGCGCAGCTCCTGGCTGCTGCCGTGCAGCAGCACTCTGCCAGCCAGCAGCACAGCGCTGCTGGGGCCACCATCTCAGCCTCCGCCGCCACGCCCATGACGCAGATCCCCCTGTCACAGCCCATCCAGATCGCACAGGTGAGTAAGGGGCTCGGCGATGAGGCTGCAGGAAAGGAATAAAGTATTAAAGGAACTTTCTGATTGCTGGTGTGGGTCTTAGATCAGGGAAGTAAATGGTGCCCTTCCCTTACCACTGAATTGGAAGTGATGCTCTTGTTTGCTTATTTGAGTTGGTATTATAAACAGGCTAATTATTTAAATAACTGACTGTTTATATTAAGTGACAATACTTGAATAAGTAGCTGCCATATTTCTGAAGCGGAGGATTACTGTATTTATCTTAATGAGCTAATTACAGCAGGCACAACTCTTTCATGTGCTCTGCATTGAATGTTGCCACCCATGTGTAAGAGAGACAGCGAGTCATCTCCACTTTGGAAAGATGAGCACTGTGGAGAACTGCAGTACATTCTCATTCAGTTTCATTTTACACATTGTCGGGTGGCAAAACATCCCAAGATAATAAAAATGTACCTAAGAGGTACAGACAACAGGACCAAAGCAAAAAATAAGTAAAGTCTTTTATCTCAAAAAGAGGAAAAGGAGCAAAGTACGATGGCTCTTGCCTGTGAAACCAAGACTCCAGGAGGCTAAAGCAGAGCCACAAGCTCAGCCCCAACCTGGCCAACTGACAGGGAACCATCACAGAATTAAAAAGGGCTGGAGGTATCCCTTGAGTGTAAAGGTCAGTTCCTAAAACTGGGAGCAAAAAAGGGGGAAAGATGAGAAAGTGTTTATTGAGTGAAATCCTTATGAGTCTACTTTTAGACAGTTGCTTTATCCGCTCCAGAAAAGACTCAGAAATGGACTTAAATTGTAGCCAGAGTGTGACTGTAGTTCAAAAATGATATCAGACCAATCTTTATTACTATTAAGTGTAGTCTTTATCAAGGTAAAACTTAATACTTTCTTTAGCATCAAATAAACACTTGAGTCCATGAGCGGTGAAATCCTATGTTGACATTAGTCAAAATAAGATAAGGACCATGAGGGCTAGAGATACAGCTCAGTGATTATGGTGCCTGCTTGCAAGTGCAAGGTCCCAAGTTCAATCCCTGGAACCAGAAAAAAAGAAAAGATAATGAACATGAAAGCACTTTGACAATTATAAAATACCAGTGTAAGATTATTGTTGCGCTGTGGCTCAGACTTCTCTATGGATAACTTTTTCTTTTTAAATAATTTAACAGGGATTTCTCATTTGAGTTAAGTAGGGTAGTGTCAAATTTCATTAGCCAAAGATCTTTAATTTACTGATGGAAATTCAGGCATAGTCAGCTTTTATTTAAGAGAAAACTAAGTCATATATAAAACCTTTTTCTCTCTTGATTTTTAAAACCCCTGTTGATCTCTATATGTTGGAAAAATGGAACTGTAATCATTAGTTCTAAGAGAATGTAAATAACTTAAAAATTAGTCATAAGACTGTCAATGTTAGACCCACAAAGAGGAAGTTCTTGAAGAAGCTCTCGTTTCAACACATGCCATATGAAGCATACTCTGAGCTCATGGGACATGAAAAGATGCTCAGTATAGACCCTTCTTTAATTTGGTTGTGACAGAAGTCACTAGCTAGGAACCTTACAATTAAGCAAACTTATTTTTAGAATCTCCAGTCTATGTTCTGATTCTGCCTTTTCAGGATCTTCAGCAACTGCAGCAGCTTCAGCAGCAAAATCTCAACCTGCAGCAGTTTGTGTTGGTGCATCCGACCACCAGCCTGCAGCCCGCGCAGTTCATCATCTCCCAGACGCCCCAGGGCCAGCAGGGTGAGTGGCGCCGTGGCTGTCCTCTCAGCGGAAACACATGCTGGCTCGCTCTTTTGCCTTAAAACTGTCTTTACTAAATTTTGCTTTTAAACTAACAGTATTCTTGTTAAGGAAGAAACTTTTTGTCAGATACACCATATTTTTGAAGATTGCCTTTATTACCTTTCATATCTATCTAATCACTGAGGAGCAACCCAGAGTTTTGCCAAAGTCTAAATGAAGCTGTTTAACACGATGAACATCAGTTGGATAAGTTGCTTCTACCACTTTGATAGTTTATCACGGGGGTTCTATTCAGAATATGCAGACTGAACATAATTTGGTTACTTTTAAAATTGGAGAAGGGGGGATATTGTATTAGAAACCACAATTTTATGAGTTATAAAAAGTATCTATGAGGTTCTTGAATAATAAGTGCCGTATAAATTTTGTATCAAACAGTAATAAAGTTGAGTCATGTTTGTAAGGCTTAGTTAATTTAAATAGTGTAGATTTATTAGTGTAAGAAGATTGAGACTCAAGAAACATTAGTGCGTCTCTATTGATTTCTTCAAAAATTTATTTTAATTGTGTATATTGGTAGGGTACAGTGTGATATTTCAATATATGAGTATAAATGTACTGATGAGATACCAAATCTTCATTGTTTCTGGGGTTTATTTCTTTTGCTTTTTTTCTTCTTATATATTCATTTCAAAATCATTGTGTAAAAATATTTCTTGAGCCTATGTTCAGTATTTAAGAGCTTACAGTCTAGTGCCAGGAAGACAGACTTGGTGCACCGTATTGGATTTAATGTGCACAGAGTGCTGTGAGAGCCAAGCAGAGGCCTCTGTGCTTTTGTGATCTTCACAGTGAGTTGAGAGAGTGCCTTCAGACCAAGTGTAAAGGAGAAAAATGTCAGTCTTGTAAAATAACAACATTTGTGACACTCAGAGACATGGGGAAAAAGTCACCTGTGTTTTAGAACTAAAAGTAATGCTTTAAAATGACTGAGTTATGTATGTGAAGTTTAAGGCCAAAAATATTAGAGAAGACTAGATCATTAAAGCACCTGAGAAGAGTTTGACCTTTGGTCTAGTCGCTTGAAGAATTAGCAAAGTAAGTTTCTGAGACCCAGATTTTAACCAGCCCGCTAACCCTAACCCTAACTTAAATGGCCCAAAGCCTTCAAATATAGAAGCGTACTGTAATCTAAACAGAACTATAGAAAGTTTAAGTAGAAAAGTGACATTTTCCACTTTCTATTAAGAAAGCTGACACTGAAACTTGGGCGAGAAGTGTAAGGGGAATAAGTAGAATTAGAAGATACTGTGATTTTAGAGTAAAAACTAGTGAAGAATGGTCATAACAATGGAAGAGACTTCCAAGAACGGAGGAGGGAGTGAACTAGACTGAAAGACTTAGAAACACTGAAGTGTGCATATCAGATTTGGTAATTGATAAGTGTTACAATTGAGTAAGATTGCCTTTATTTTCTTCTGGCAAAGCCAAGAGATTGGTCTTTAGCCTTCATTTTATTTGAAAGAATAAAGTTCAAAGCTAAGCGTGGATGCACTTGCTTATAATTCAGCATTATGGGAAGCTGAAGCAGGAGGACCACAAATTCAAGCCCTGGGGCCAGAGATTTAACTCAGTGGTTCCAGCTCTGCCTGACAAGTGCATGGTCCCTAGTTTGATCACAGTACCACACACCACAATGCCGGGCGTGGTGGCTCACACCTGTAATCCCAGCTCTCAGGAGGCAGAGGCAGTAGGATTACTATGAATTTGAGGCTAGTCTGGCTACATAGTGAGTTTGGGGCCAGTCTGGACTACAAAGCAAGACCTTCTCTCAAGAAAAAGGAATAAATTCAGTCCCAGCCTGGTCAATTTGGCAAGACAATACTCAAAAGTACAGTAAGGAAAGCCTAGCTGAACATTTGAAGTAAAAGTTGTATGATTAACAATATTCCTATGATTCTATTTCTGTTTGAATCTCTTAACTTCTAGCTGGAGAAATCTAAGCTGTTTTCCCAGGGCCCTCTCCCCTTAGGAAAATTCTTATTGACACATTTCCAAATTTCAGACATAACTTATTGGAGATTTTATTGTCTTTTTTATCCTTATCATTGATTCTGAAACTAATCAAAGAAATAGTCTTGTTAGGAAAAATGGGTATTTGTTTTTTATTTGGCTTTTCCATTGCTGGGCGGGTGAGGTAAGCAGACAGTGGGCTTCGTGTAAGTTCTAATCCTTCATGGGGCCTTTCACTTTTTTAGCTAAACTTATTACTATTTTTCAGTATTCTTGAAAAATACTTATTCTTTCAAAATATTTTAATCATTGCTTTAATCATTGACATAACACACTTTTATGTTTCTCTCTAAACTACCCTCCAAGTGTTTTTGAAACCAGAAAAATTTAATATTATGATTAATTCATTCAACAATTTGTCGAGTATGTGCTGATTGTCATGTAGCGCTCCAAATGTGGGGGTTATAATTTTAAGCAGGGTGCAGTCCATGCTACCCCTTAGAAGAAATAAAGTAGTAAACAAGGAAAAATGACTTAGATAGCGCTATGTGCTAGGAAGACAGCAGATCACACTAATCAGGCAAGAGCTCACCGTGGAAGGAAGGGTAGGTGGCCGGAAAGGCCCTCTCTGAGCAGTGTCCCCTGAGGTGGGAACTGGTAATGGGGAAGGGAGAGCTGCCACGCCAGGACCTGAGTGAGGAGTCTTAGGAGCGAGGGGAATGACAGTCCCCAGAGCAGAGCGAGGAAGACCAGGGAGCCGGAGCTCAGCGAGTGCGAGGAAATGGAGATGGTGGGAGATGAGATCGAGGAGCTGGACAGGGTCGCACAGGTTGTATGCATCTGTGATGGGAAGTCTTGGAATTGCTGAACCGGAGAAGGACAGGACTGAGAAGACAGTCCTAACTGCTACGTGAGCCTGAACCATAGGGAGACACGGGGGAACCCAAGTAGACTCTTAAACTTCTGTTTTTTTTAAATCTACCTTTTAAGAGTTTATAGGAGTATATCCTCAGTTTTATTTCACCTAATCATACTCACCTGCCCCAGACCAATAAAACTGAAATCTGCTTAGTATATTTATCTTATTTTTCTTTAATTGGGTTGTTTTTAATAGCAAATGATAAAATCTGTAACTAGTTTAAATTTTTGGTTTTCCTGTATATTTCAACATTCAGTGTATCAAATTTGGTAGCTTGTAAAAATAATAATTAGCAAGATATTATTTCTCCAACTAACTTTACCACATTATACTTAAAAAAAACTCAACTGGTGGTGTTCCTTTTCTTTCATGTACTGTGCTGAATAATTTCTACCACTGCTCTTTACCTCATCACAAATAACCCTGTACTTAGTACTTTAGCAGCAGCATTATAGTTAAAGTTATCTCCTTAGATTAACCCTCTCCTGCAACATAAGTTTTCACTGTGCTGCTGAGCTGGCCTTGAACTCCTAGACCAAGTGATCTTCTGCCTCAGCCAGTTGAATAGCTTAGACTGCTCGCGTGCACCACCACGCCCATCTTACTTATCAGTCCTTTAAGACAGCTTGGTATAGTGCAGGTAGAATTTCATTTTAGCTTTCTTATCACTGGAAGGCAAGCATCTTATAAAGAAAACTTAAGAAGCAGCATCTTTTTCCACTTCCAGGATAGGTTGTGCCTTTCATGAACTGTCCCTTCTGTGATTCAGAATATACTAGCAGATTAAGATGTATTGGTACAAATCTCAATGTTGGTTACTATTAGAATGTATATATAAAATGTACCAATTAAGTCAGTTTTTAAATAAAGAATTACTGGCAGATTCTAATGGATTCTGGTTAAGTAGTCGAGCTGCTTTGGAGGGTTTGTGGTTGATTTTTAGTTGCTTCCCTGTAGAACAGTTGTTCATTTTCATATGTTCCTTACTAAACTAAAGAATTGGTCTATCAGAGAACTTACTCAGATTACACTAAAGACATACCAGTTTTAATGTTATTTATCTTCATACTCAAGTTCCATTTATGTTGTGTGTACTTAACAAGACTGAATTTAAGACAGTAAGACAAGAGTTTAAAGACCAATAAGGTTATAAAGCAGTGCCTGAAAGTTTTTCAGAATATCTTTCTGACAATATATGTTGAAAATGACCTTTAATATTTTCTGACAATAATATGTTTTATGTTTTATAGGTCTCCTGCAAGCGCAAAATCTTTTAACGCAACTACCTCAGCAAAGCCAAGCCAACCTCCTACAATCGCAGCCAAGCATCACCCTCACCTCCCAGGTCAGTTTCCTCTTCCCCTGTTGTGCAGAGACTTATGAACTTTAGCTGTAAAAGACAAAATCAAAGCAGAACAAAAAGAACTAATAAAAACTGACCCAAAAATTCAAAGTTGTGCTTTTCAGCTTGGTAAAGAAATGCCTCCAAACTAATGAAATGTTTGAAAGTACAACTACCAAAAAAAACCCTTACTTAATAATCAGACTGAACTACCTTCCTTCTAAGATCAGAACAAGGTAATTAGTTTTCTTGAGCGTTATATAGATAGTTCTAAAAGTGCATTCAGACAGGAAAAACAAAGAACATTCAGAGTCTTGCTATATCTTTTACTTCTTCAGAAAGAAAGAAGAATTGAGAACTATCCTAAATGGTAGGTAGACAAACATCATTGCCTATATAGAAAACTTTAAGAAATCTTGAGGGGTGGAGAATGTGCTGGAATATTGATCTTAAAAAGTATGTAGGAACAGTCAATACACAAAAAACCCATTTATATTTCTGTATACTAACAATAATCACTCAAAAATTGGAATTAAAGATAAAGATAAATGTAACTTAGAGGAAATCATAGAGATTAAGTACAAAGAGCACAGAGAAAGCTAGTGGTGATGAAAATGTTCTGCAGTTTAGTTGTGTTAGTAATTGACTGTATTTGGTTGCCAAAATGGAACAAAAAAATAAACACTTGTAGATGGTCAATCTTTGAATATGCTAAATGGAAATGTAAGGTTGGGGTTTTGGTTTTGTGTTTTTGTTTTTTTTTTTTTTTTTTTTTTTTTTTTTTTTTTTTTTTTTTTTTTTTTTTTTTTTTTTTTTTTTTTGAGGCACCAGTGATTAAATGTAAGACCTTCACATTGAGCTGCATTCCCACTCCTTTTTGAGACAAGGTCTCACTAAATCTCCCAGGCTGGGCTTAAACTTGTCAACTTGTCCTCTTGCTGCAGCCTCCCAGAGCGCTGAAATTACAAGTCCCAAGGTTGGGGTTTTGATGATTTCCTTCCTGACCTACGTGTTTGCAGGCTCTGCAGACAGTAGCAGGTTACTGTGGCTCTGTCCCAACTTCTGCTCCCTGAATTCTACTCTGCCATTCCTAGATCTGTGTCAGGCCACAGATCTGTGGAGTTGGGGCATCTTCTCTGTAAGCATGCAGCTAAAGGTACCCAACTGTTTTTAAAGGTATGAAACTGTTTTTAGTCCTTTATTACTTCAGGAAGCAGGTCCTGAGTGCCTCGTCATACAGTTGAGACTCATCTCTACTTGTTAACCAGTTTCACTTTGGGAAGTGTATATCCATGTAGAGTTCTAATAAGATTGGCTTCTCCAAATGGTCAGCTTGAAAATTACTCGAGGTCAGTATGTCAGAGAGATGAACTTTATTGTCTTTATTGAAGCAGGATGAGAGGAACTTGCCCCAGTTATTGTCTGTAGAATGCCATTTGTATCATGTTCTGGGCTAGTTAGTCCCCTTGGAGAAAACGTTGACTAATGAGGTCAAGTTCAGGGTTATGTGACCCACCTAAATTACAAGAAGAAAAATTCACAGCACAGGTTACCTAATTCTGGTGTGTAATCTCTTCCCTGGGCTCCTGTTCACAGGGTCAGCCAAGCACTGAAGATGTAGAATCTCCCATGAGTGATATTCAGAAGGAGATACTCTGCTGAGGGCTCCTGAGTAGAACTGCTTTGTGTTTGGGTAGTAAAGAGAACAAAGACAGGGGTTAAGAGGCACAGATCAGCAGTGAGCTTGTGCTTAGCAAGCACTAGGCCAACCCCCACCAGAGAAGGAAAGCAAAGAAGAAAGACTCACCCTCCCAAATAAACCTTAGATACATTTAAGTAGTTAATGTTCTCCCATCCAAGTACTGACCCGGCCTGACCCTGCTTAGCTCCTGAGACAAGATCGGGTGCGTTCAGGGTGGTATGGCCATTGACTAAGTAACTAAATATTCTAAAAATGCAAATAAAAGTACCAAATAATAAGGAATTCTATCAAAGTTAAAGATAAGTGAATCTTAAGATTCGAACAATAGAAGCAGTGGAGGAGAGTATACTTCACTTAAATGACAGTTTAAAGTTTATGTGCCTAAAAGGAAACAGGCAAATTGGAAAAAATATTTACATTAATGTAACAAGCAAAACTTTACTCTCTTAATATTTGGTGAGCTCATTTAGGAGGAAAAGAGGGATATTGTTAATATATAAATGGGTTCTCATGTATATGAGTTAAAGGACACAAATCTAGTTAATATTCAAAGAAATACAGATAATGTTTGAAACATCCTAAATTTTCACTCTCATTAATAAATGAAATACAGTAGCAAAAGTGATATATCACTTACTCCCTGATGAGGAAAGCATTTCTTTAATGTGGAAGAAACTGCACTGTATAATAGGAACCAACATTATTAAAAGCCTTGAAATTATCTAGTTGCCAAAAAAAAAAGCCCTTGAAAAAACACATGCCCAGAATTTTTTATTGTGATGTTATCTGTGATAAATGAAAAACTGTATAGCAGTTAAGAAATTGCTAAAATATTTCCCAAGCTACTCTTTGGGAAGGGTAATTATGTATACCATAATTAGTTAAAGTGTAGATTTGTGGGAAAATATTTAACTCATACTCAGACATGATGCCTCCTCTAAGTTATTAAACCACAGACACAAATTATTTTCCTCCTTAAAATAGTTCAATAATTTTATCATTTTTATAATATAATATGACACGTTAGTGACATTAGAGTGAGAAACAAGGTTGTGCTCCTGCTGTTTGGACAGAGTGGCTGTTTATGGAATACACTTTTAAAATATTAAAAGGCATACAGTCCGTGTGTTCAGACTGGTGAGTTTTACCTTGCGTAGTGTTTTCCGTAGGCTGACTCACTTAGCCCTCGCTGTAATTCCAGGGTCGTGTCTGACAGTCTGCCTTCTCACTGAACATTTTGTTCTGCCCTCTGTAGCATTAGATGGCTTTCATTGTTCTCCTTCAACATAACTGTCCCCCTTAGTTATTTGTTTGTAGCCCATTACAGTTGTGTCAGTTATCTTCTTGAGATGTAATTGAAAAATAGAGAACATTTTTTAAAATGTTTATTATAATAAAAAATTACGTTGCCATTGATCTCCCTCAGAATTCTCCTTCTCAATTTGAACATAGCAGCCCCGTTATTTTTTGCCTTTTTTTCTTTGAGGTAGAGTCTTGCTATGTAGTTCAGGCTGGCTTTGAATTCATTTGGAGCATAAGCTGGCTTCAGATTCACAGATTTCCTGCCTCAGCCTCCTGAGTGCTAGGGTTGTAGGCCTGGCTTTGTTTTTGCCACTTTCACAAGGAGTTTTGAAAGTCTTCTTTTTGAATTACACTGTCCGGATTGTTTTATCATCCAGAATCAATACAAAACATTTACCTTTCATGGTCTTTTTCACTTTGAAAAAGAGAAGAGCTAGAAGTTGCACAAAGCCAGATCCAGTGAATAAGGAAGATAAGAACACAATTGTAATGTGTGTATCAGCCTGACTTCCGCTGAGTGATCACACCTCACCAAGACCCACACACAGTGCACTTCAGAGCTGCTTCAGAACTTGGCAAGAGCAATTAAGTTTGTTTGAAGCAAGGGAGAGTGCTTTGACGGGATGGATGGCAATTTGTCTTTTACTCTAAGAATTTTAAGTTAATAGACATTCACTGCATATTTTTAATATTGTTATCACTCTGTTCCTTCTCTAACAGCCAGCAACCCCAACACGCACAATAGCAGCAACCCCAATTCAGACACTTCCACAGAGCCAGACAACACCAAAGCGAATCGATACTCCTAGCTTGGAGGAGCCCAGTGACCTTGAGGAGCTTGAGCAATTTGCCAAGACCTTCAAACAAAGACGAATCAAACTTGGATTCACTCAGGTAGGATGATGATACCACCCTTACTTAGATTTCTCACCTTTGCCTGGGTCCACATATTTGCTGTGCCTGAGAAGAGGCTTCTAGGAGCAGAGTGGTCCTCTGGCATGCTATGCTTTGTTTTAGTGTATATCTATTTTCATTAGTCATTTAGCACTTATAACTTTAGATTATAACTTTATACATTCATTTATATTGATCTTAAGATAAATTTTTTTTTTTTTAAGGTTTTTTGAGACAGGGTCTCACTTTGTGGTTCAGGCTGGCCCTGAGCTCAGCCTCGAACTCACATCACAGCAATCCTCCTGCCTCTGCCTCCCAAGTGCTGGGATTACAGGCATGAGCCACCACGCCCGGCACTGGTATGTGGTATTGGTTGCCGCTGGGGTGAGTCTCCACACCCAGTGTTGTTATGTGGTTACCGGGGATTGAACCCGGGTCCTTGCGCTTGCAAGACAGGCGCCGGAACCACTGAGCTATATCCCCGGCCCTTAAGATAAATTTTTAAAATTTGTCTCACAACACAGGCCTCTGAAATCCTAACTGTGTGAGAGTTTAAATGATACTGTATTGGGGGTGTGATGTGACTGGGTTTTGTCATTTTGTTATATCTATATAGTTAAGACTAAGAGAGTAAAAATCGTGAGCTCTTTTACAGTAATTGAAAGGGGTAAATCTGAAAGGCTGATTTAAAAACAGTTCTTTAGAGGATAGAAGGTAGTGGTAGACTGTCTGTCTCTCTCTCTCTCCCTCCCTCCCTGCCTATGCTGAAACTAATTAATCAAATAAGATCTACTGAAGATGAAAAATCCAAATTAATTTTTCTACTGTCAGCTAGCAGAGGGCTTTTAAAGTGGAATGAATATGCTTTAATGGTTTAAACAGGCATCTGGGTACAGAGAATTTTTATTCTAAGCACTGCTTCTGACTTAGTCCTTGATTAACCTGTCACAAATAATAGTTTTAAACCAGGAAAGAAATTATAATGAATGACATTTATGTAAAATGTCATAAGATTATTAGGTGAAAGAAAAAAATCCTGAAGTATGGATTAGATTGAGTGCTTTTATGGAATCAGAAAAAAAACCTGACGTTTTCTTTTCAGAGAATATAGTTACTATTTGGAATTGAATCCACCACTTAAATACTATCCAGTGATTTTGTTGCAAGTACATAATATATCATTTATCTGGTAGATTAAAAAATGAGGATAACATCCTCTGCCTATATTCTCGATGCTTTTAGGAACAGATTTATATTTCTTATAATTTTGTTAGGAATTTATTTTTGTTCAAAGAAGCTGTGTATTAGGAACATAAAAGTGATTTTTAAAATAGATGTAATCTTAAGTGAAATGCAGTTATATTTTTTAGTAGTTTCAGCTATGGAGAACTAAATTACAATTCATAAACCATTTGCTACTTTTGAAGCATTTAGGTAATCTAACTTGTTTGAAAAATAAAGATAAGACTAGATTGATAAGGGTAAGTTAAACTGAATTAAGTATAAAACTGGCATATTTAGCAGTGCGTGAGGGTTAGGCCATTAGCACAGCGTGTGTTTGGGTTTCCTAGGCGATGGTTGCTCAAGTGATACATTAAGAGTACAAAGCCTTTTAAAAATCATTAGCTTTTACTCAAATAGTGGTTTGCCTTTCTTGGCATTTGACCCAATATATTGCCAGTAGTATGTGTGCCTCTCTTTTTCTTCTTCTTTATCTCTTCACGTTACGAATTTCCCTGTGGTTTTATGATTTGCTTCCTGAATTGTGTTCTTTTTTTTTTTTTTTTCCTTCAGCACTAAAGATTGACCTAGGGCCCTTACAAGGAGCTACATCCCAGCTCTTTTCAGATTTTACTTATTTTGACACAAAGTGTTGCGAAGTCACTGAGGTGCCCGGGCCGTACTCAAACTTGGACTCTTCTGCATCCACCTTCCAGACTGCCAGGGTTATAGACGTGCATATCACAACTGGTATTATACGATTTGTTGATATGACCAGTCCTTACTTTTTTTTAACAGTCCTAGAAATTTATTTGAAAATTGAGGGTGGAGGGGTTAGGGAGACACTGGCCCTGTGGAGCAAACTTGGGCCGAATGAGAGGAGAGGACAAAAGCAAAAGTATGCGCTGTGTCGGGGACACTCAGCGTGGGCCACTGTGAAGAGTCGTGACAGTGGCTCCTCCTGTGCGTGCCCTTATGTGTCGTCTAGATCTTGTAGAAGCACAAGATTTGTTTTGTTTGGGGTTGGGGGTGTGTCCTTTTATGTTAATACATTTAGATACATTTTGGATATACATAATGATCACATTTATCATAGGGAATTTGTGCCTGTACCAGATGCATCTTACTTCTTGCTTTTTTCCCGTTCCCCTGCCTTCCCTTCACTTCCTCATCCCCACCTTATTTACAAAAGCTTTGTTCTGAGTCCAATCCCCAGTACCAAAAAAGCTTCGTTTCCAGTTCTTTTCTTTCTTCTTGTCCCTTCTTCCTTCCTTTCCCTCCGCCCTCCCTTTTTCTCTTCCTCATTTGAACATTCCTATTTCCCGGTATCTGTTAAACATTTTGGTCCTTTTTTACACTTTCAGTTTTTCTCTAGAGAAATAATGCTCTATTTAAATGTGTGTCTGATTTATTTCACTTAAAAGTATGACATCGAGGTGCATCCATTTAACTAGAAATGTCACAAGCTTTCCTTCTCCGTGGCAGATTTGTATTCCATTGTATTAAAAAACACACATCTTCTTTGTCCATTCATTGATGGATGGGCATTTGGGCTATTCCCAAGACTTAGCTACTACATACTGTGCCACTATAATCATGGCTATACATATATTGCTTTGGTATGATGCTTTTAATTCTTTCAGGAAAATACCAAGAAGAGGTATAGCAGGGTCAAATGGAACCTCTAGTGTTAGCTTTTGGAGGAATCTCCACACTGATTGCCACAGTGGTTGCATCAGTCTACGCCCAGCAGTGGAAAAAGGTTCCTTTGTCCCACAACCCCACCAGCATTTGTTAATGGTTTATTTCTTTTCTTTCTGGGACTACTCCTTAATTTTCAAAAGGACCTTGACACAGCAGTGACAGTGGTTTACAATCCTTAACTACATGCCTTAAAGCATACATTACTGGTACACGATGGGAACATCTCTTTATCAGCCTTTGTGTTTTAGCTAATTACCTTAATCATAATTATTCAAAGGGGATTTTAAATCAAGAAAATATATTCATATTTATTTGCTAAGTCCAAAAGGAAAATTAAACATTTAACATACTTGTTTAAACAAAATCTCTATTCTCTTAGTATATTTATTCCATGTTACTGGAAGTTTAAAGTTATTTTCTAATTACATAATTGCTTATTACAGGATTAGAACAGATATCATTACATAATTAGAAAGCATGTTATAGTATGTAACACATTTATCAAATGTGTTACATTTATTGTTTCCCATTCCCAGTCTTAGCTGCTTTACTCCTTTTACTCCTTTAAAAAATAAATGTATATTTGAGAGATATATATATACATATATATATATATAAACAGTTTATATTATGTATGAATCAACAGCTTATGTTTAACTTTCATAGAGAAACCCACAAGAGCACTAAATCACACATATGCCAAGTGAGTGAATATCAATATATTTACTGAAGTATTTGTTGCTTTTTTCTAATTAAACACTCTAAAATTATATTATTTATCTCAAGCAAATGAATTTGTCATTTATGCCATGGTTCTAGTTGATAGCATAGCTTTATTTCCACCTTCTACCTTAAAAGATTTTCGGTTGTACTTACTATGATCTGATTTTTGAGTAGGTCTTTTACTTTCTGCATGTCCAAATTGTTACAGGCAGTAATAGAACTTTCTTAGTGAATTGTGCTATTAGTGTGTCAGGAAATACTTATCACCATCCAACTTCTGCTAGATGTCTTACACTCAAAAATGGCAATAGATGTGTAAATGCTGTATCTTTTCTCTGGTAGGAGGAACTGAACGTGTAAATGAGTTCTAAAATGTGTGATAGGTTTGTGAAATAGTAAGAAAATATTTGAAAGGAAAAGGTGTAGGAATAAGTAAAAGGGAAGAAAAATTTGATGGTTAAAGGAAACAAAGCTTATATATATAGGGGGTGGGGGTGAGGGGCAGGAGCATGGGAAAAAATGACAATTAAGTCATGTCATGTACTGGTACAAATTCTCAGTGTCGATTGTGATCAGAATGTGTATATAAAATGAACATATAAAACCTATTTTTAAAAATTGCAGGTTTTTGGTTGGCCTCTTTTCCAGAAAGCTATAAATAAATGAAATGACCAGAATATGAATAGATGTGATCCATAAAGCATAAATTCAGTGTCAGACATACACTAGATATTAGGTGTATGGGTAGATAAACACATGTATCTGTATCTTTAGGCGTATTTGTATGATGGTATACTGGATAGCATTTATGACCCAGTCGTACTCTCCCGTTTCTTTCGGTTTTAGTCTGGAAGGAAATCAGTAAACAGTCCACCTCCATTCTAGCTGTAGAGTCTTTTCAGCACTGACAGTGTGTTAGGGATGTTCTGTATCATGTTGTCCGGTGCAGCAGCCACCAGCCATTAGTGACTGCTATACATTTGCAGAGTTAGCATTGTAGAGGTACTGGATATTTAATTTACTTGATTTTAATTAAAATTTAAACCACCTGGGCCGGGGATATAGCTCAGTGGTTCCGGCGCCTGTCTTGCAAGCACAAGGACCCAGGCTCGATCCCCGGTAACCACATAACAATACTGGGCATGGAGACTCACACCCAGCAGCAACTAGTACCACATACCACCGTGCCGGGCATGGTGGCTCACGCCTGTAATCCCAGCACTCGGGAGGCAGAGGCAGGAGGATTGCTGTGATGTGAGTTGGAGGCTGAGCTCAGGGTCACCCTGAACCATAAAGCAAGACCTTGTCTCAAAAAAAAAAAAAAAAAACCTTAAAAAAATAAAATTTAAACCACCACATATGGCTAGCTAATGGCTATGATGGGAGAGACATAGGATCACATAGATCACAGAAGGACCAAGTATTCTCTGTGCCTCATTTTATCTTATGCTTCCACATCTATTCTCTTTTAAACTATCAGAAAGTGTTCAAAAGTAAGAAAAGTGATGTTTAAAAATATTATTTCATTTCCTCTACTACTACCTAATACATGTGTTAATAAACAATGTAGTATCCAAAATATGTGTGGAGAGACTAGGACAGTTCTGATTCAAAAAGCCATTCAAAAAGAATGGCTGGGAGTTGCTGTCTCTTTGTAGACTGAGCTCTGTGTGGGCCAGAGATGCTGTCACCTCTTTGACCTGTCACTAAACTAATTGAAATGAGTGGATGAATCATTTAGACTCCATGAGCTTCTATTATCTGTCTATAAAATAACTATTAAGGTATAGCTTTTCCAAGCTTAAATAAAATAATCCAGCTGGAAGAACAGCACTGTGTATATTTCAAAGGTTGTAGACTCATTTGGAAGACATCTATTGTAATATATTCAAGGTATCATTGTTCTTTTGCTACAAGGTTACCAAGTTTCCAGGGCTCACGAAGGTTTTACTAAATGGGTCAAACCTCTCTACTGTGAATTCCTATCTCTGTAATGGTTACAAAAGTGGTCTTTTTGAATACCTGTTTTTTGTCACTAACTTTGAAATCCAAACTAAGGGTAAAATAGATTTTTTTTTTTCACTGCTTCCAGAAATATTTTATAGGAAAGAAAAATAAAAAGAGTAAGGGATCATTTCTAAATTTTAAAGTGATATATAGGACGTTTGGTTAGCTCAAAAATTATCTAGACAGTTACATCTAATTCCTGAAAGTGATACAGGGAAATTAACTTTTGAAGATTACTAAAATATTTTGGTTATATGAGTTAAGGGGCCTATTAAATAGGGATCAACACCATTTTTTTGAGACTGAATAGAAGTTTTGGTATCTTGATTATTATGTAACATAGCAAAAAGGTTCAAGATGGAAGGTGTCTGGGTCTTTGTTGAATGCTGACCTGATTAAGGCTCTACAGATTCTTCCTGGAGTACTGTACTCTGCCTGGAGACAGTGTGGGTGGGACTCAGTAAAGAATGATTGTTTACTAGGCTCTTTCCCGAGAGCAGTTGTTGGAGTGGCCCTCCACAGTAGAACCTTGGTGAGATGAATGTCTTTCTTTTCCTCTCCCTGCATCCTGCTTGGAATGTACAGGGTGATGTTGGGCTCGCTATGGGTAAACTGTATGGAAATGACTTCAGCCAAACTACCATCTCTCGCTTTGAAGCCTTGAACCTCAGCTTTAAGAACATGTGCAAGTTAAAGCCGCTTTTGGAGAAGTGGCTAAATGACGCAGGTAAGTGACGACATAAGAAATTTCTTCCCTGCCCACTGGCATTTTGAGAGGTGACTTGTACCAACTGGAGTTTCTGTTTCTTACTGAATTATTGGCACTCAAAGAACTTTGAACCTTTCTAATCTTTGAAGGACCATTATACTTTATTTCTAAAGGAGAAAGTTGATTGGTTTATTCTAGTAATTACAATGTAAATAACCAGCAGTCATTTCCAGCCTTGGAATATTGCTTGTGTTCAAGCCAGGATTCAGTCCACTCACACAGCTGAGGTAGAGGATAAGAAGGCCTGTTTATTCAGATAAACTTGAACAGATTTGTTGTTTTCCTCCTTTATGAATTATCATGGAACTTGTTCCTGGTAATATTTCTGCTTTTGTTATTAAAATGGTGATATATTTCATATAAAAACTTGGGCATCTGTTCTTATTTTGTGTCAAGATTTCCTTTGGAAAATTTGGACTTTGAGCCTCAGAATCATAGACTGTGAGAGCTAATGGGGACCACAAAGTTGCTGTAAGACTATGGTTCTTATTTCAGATGTGTAAGTTTGGATAAAGAAAAAAGTTGTAACGCTCACCCTGCTGGGTGTTGAGTCAGTAGTGTGGGTGTGACCTAGCCATCTGTGGTCTCTCGCGTTCGATGGTAAGAAACACGCACTGTGCTCCATCTCATTCCGCACACAGTAGAGAGAACTCAGAAGTGCGTGGGACACGCTTGTGGCCATTAAGTTATTAAGTGAAAGAAAACTATTTTTCATTTTAAAGAATTTAGAAATATATTTCTTTTTTGCCATTTATACCAGTAAAATGAGAGATTGCTTATAAGATTAAATATTAAATGTTATTCCAAAGAAGCTTTCTTCATTTTATTCTGAAAGCTAATAAAAACAAAACTCGTAAGAACAGAATTGAGATTTAGTCTAAGCCAAAGAAAATTCTCAGAAACAGAAATCAGAAAGTAGAGTGGATAGTGTAGCATCTATCCTGGGACAGAGAATGCCAAAAAGGCCAGTGGAAGTCCCACAGGAATGAGTAGTGTTTTATGGTAGATTATGTGAAAATCTTTTCACGTTTGTGTATAGTTTAAAATAGTTTGTCAGTTTTTTTGTTGGTATGAATATGTTTTGTGTGCATACATCTGTTTACTGCATTTGTTTTTATTGTACTTGTACAGAGAACCTCTCATCTGATTCATCTGTCTCCAGCCCAAGTGCCCTGAATTCTCCAGGGCAGGGAGTGGAGGGTTTGAATCGTCGGAGGAAGAAACGCACCAGCATAGAGACCAACATCCGTGCGGCCTTAGAGAAGAGTTTCTTGGAGGTCAGTCAGGTGTTTACTTAGTGCTCCACGGGACTATCTGTGATTTGAGTGCTGGGAACTGAAGATGATAAAAGGTGGCCTTGTCAGCTCCCACCTTTATGAATGCTGGAACATAAGGGAGAAAATATGACAGCAAGTTGTTGGCAGAGGAGTCTGAGCTGGAGAGTCTTGCAGGGCTCAGGATGGACCTTGATTGCATCCACACAAGCATTTGGTGTGAAAGCGATGGCAGCGTCCATACGATGTAAAGGCTGGAACAGCGGGGAGAAAAGCATTTCACGCAGAGGCATTCCCTGTCAGAGGCCTTGGGGGAAACCATGAGCTGTACTAGTTGAACTACTAGTAGTCTAATTGGTCACATTCTGGTGTCCATGTCCTAGAATGGTAGCCTGGGGCCAAAACACTAGACACCTTAACTCTTAGGCTGTGGAGTCCTAGTTAGTTCAGCATGTATTCAGCAGTTTGTTTTTTTAAACCAGGGGTTGTCCATCAAAACTTCCAAAAAACTTTTGACTTCTGTAATTCAGAAAAGGTGTACTAGAGGGGTCACTTGCTCCATCAGGAGTCTTCCTCAGCTCTGCCTCTTGTGCACTGTGTTGAGGAGCAACACACTTGATTTCCTTAAAGTCAGGTCCCCACGCCTCTGAGGTTCCTGCCTTTCCTGACTCATAGGTCCATTGTGAAATCAAACTGGCTAGTTTGCATAAAGCATTGAGAAAATTCTAAACTTCCTGTTCATACATAAGATTACAGAAGCATTTTAATGCTTTTGTTCAAGATTAAGATTAACCGATCTGAAAATTTAAAATTTTCAAGAATAAATCTAAGTTAATGTGAGTAAATTTAGTAAATGGAACAGTGTTCATTAGAATGACTGTCTACAGCAGCTGATTGTTGAGAGCGGCCTGACGTGGCCATATATATCCCAGCTGTATTTTCTAACTTGTTTGCTACTTACTTTCACTTATATTGGTTGTTCAAAAAGTTATTACAACAGATTGAGTTTTTTTACCCCTTCAGAATCAAAAGCCTACCTCAGAAGAGATCACCTTGATTGCTGAACAGCTCAATATGGAGAAAGAGGTGATTCGTGTTTGGTTTTGTAACCGACGTCAGAAAGAAAAAAGAATCAACCCACCAAGCAGTGGTGGGGCCAGCAGCTCACCTATCAAAGCGATTTTCCCCAGCCCAACCTCACTGGTAAGAAGGGAAGCCTCAGGCTCATTGTTACAGTTTTATAAGAGGGCTATGAAATCAATGTATTTCCTGTCAAGAATTTATCAAACATAATCAACATTCATATTGAATAAATTTAAAGTCTACAACTTTAATTCTCGTTTTATTGTACTTCTATTACTATATTCTCTGGTGTAGTTTATTAAGTCCTTCAGTAATTGGCAGCAAATCCAAAAAAAAAAACCTTACTGACTTTTCTCAAGGCCTAAACTCTTATACATTAGACATTATTAAGTGACAGTTAATTCTCAAAAAACGTTTAGCTCGAATTATAGTAAAACTATCACCCCAGCTCCACACGCTAGTCA
Source organism: Petromus typicus (assembly GCA_004026965.1). Classification (NCBI taxonomy): domain Eukaryota; kingdom Metazoa; phylum Chordata; class Mammalia; order Rodentia; family Petromuridae; genus Petromus; species Petromus typicus. The sequence goes on from PVIR01013457.1 coordinate 37,143, forward strand.
GCATGGTCCTTTTCATGGATACATTTCCTGGTGGAGTAACGGGCAGGAATGTTAAGTAACTACCTTGATTTTTAGGATGATTGTTGCACAAACCAGGTTTCAAGAAATGGCAGATTTTCATTTTCGTTTCTTTTTTGCTAATTTATTTTTATTTCATTCTGAACATCATTCCAATAAAGGCTTTTAAAGCTACATCGGCATTGACAGCACATATTGGTCATGTGAAGGCTGCGGGTAAATGGTGGGGTTTTAGTCGTGACGTTCATGCTTAGGTAATAGCTTCTTGTATGTGACTTTTTTGTATTTCAGATATATTTGTACTAGGAAGAAAAGTAGCAGTACTTCTTATAAAACAGAACAAATTTATTTCAAAAAGAAATTTGACTTTGTAAGAAATTTGCTTTGCAATCTTATTGATATGATAGCCTTTTATTAAAAACAAAAACAAGTCAGTCTTGCCTTTAACAGCATGAAAAGTAAAAAGGATAGCCAAAAAAGAGCACCTGCAGTAGGCCTGGACCCTGTCAGATGTTTTCTTGCTCACATGTTGGTGACGCAGTATACACGTTGTTACTGGCGTAGAGGACGTCTCACTTGCTGTTACTGATGCCCAGGGATGTTTCAGGTTTTGTTTTTAAGGGTTTTGTGCATGTTTTCATATCTGACCTCTAGGTGGCAACCACGCCAAGCCTTGTGACAAGCAGTACAGCAGCTACCCTCACAGTCAACCCTGTCCTCCCCCTAACCAGCGCTGCGGTGACTAATCTCCCTGTTACAGGTGAGCAGTCCCAGGGCATGTGGCTATTACGTACATGACAGGCTACTAAAGTTTCTTTGTGAACCTGCCATTAAATCGCGACTTAGAAGTTCTAACTAAAGATGTGTGTTTTTTAAAGTTACATATGAAGATCTTCACTTCAAAAAAATCAGGTGTGATTTTATCAGAAAAAAATACTTTCCATCCAAGAATATTCCCTGTCTCTATCTCTGTCTCTATCTCTATGTCATTTTTTTGAGATAAAGTCACTCTGTTGCCTACGCGGACCTCAGATTCAGGATCCTCTTGCCTCAGCCTGTGATAAACAACCAGTAGTTGATAAACCACTCTCAATTGCTTGAATTACAGATGTCTAGCCCCCATGCTTCATTTCTTACCTCTTTTGTACTGTCCCATAGTAGTATACCGCCTGTATTGTTCCTTTAGATATCTTTTAATCGCACAATTTTTTATTTATTTAGACAGGGTCTCACTTTGTAGTTCACACTGGCCCTGAACTCATTGTGTATGTATCCCCGGCTAGCCTCAAACTCATAGCAATCCTCCTGCCTCTGCCTTCCAAGTGCTGGGATTACAGGCATGAGCCACCATGCCTGGCATTGTGGAGTGTGGTACTGGGGATCAAACTCTGGACCTTGCGCTTGCCAGGCAGACGCTGGAACTACTGAGCTAAATCCCTGGTCCACAAACACAAATTTTTAAATAACTGCATTCTTTACAAATTTCCTTAGCTATTGCTTTTTGCACTCAGGAAATCATAGGGTTTATCAACTCACAGTTCATGTCCTTTGCCCTCTGACCCCTCCCTCATAGAAGGCTTCATTCGTACCTTTGTAACCCTTCCTATAGCTCGAAATGTTTTCCATAGTAGCCAGCAGATATGGTCTGATGTTGATAAACCACTCCTTTTGGAAAGTTCCTTTTGGAAACCTTTTTTAGCTTCCCCCCAAAAGTTGTTCATTTATACCTACCTGTATTCTAATATGTTTTCACAAATCTTGTCTCTCCTAAAGGCCTTTATACTTCTCAAGAGTTTACATACTATGTTCTTTTTGATTCCTGGGTTAGTGCCTAACATACTATACAATGAATAATAATTGAATAAGTAATTTTCCCCTTTGTCCTCCTTTACATAGCAAATTTCCCTATACATTTAAGATGATTTAGCATTTTCATCAAATGTTTTTAATTATGCATATGTATAATATGATGCTCTGTAATGCACAGTGTTGATTGTATGCTTGTAAGACATTAGGTGGCTTCATGATATTTCAGAATCAAATTTGATTTAACCTAAAACTAGAGACTTTGATTTTCTTTACTTGTAGTTAATTTCATAACAACTCTTCAACTCTAAGCATGATGTAAAATTTCAGTGAATGGCTTTGTATTTTATTACATTTCTAAGTTAATAGAAAATTTCCTGATTTGTTTATTTTAAATATTACTTTTTGATGTTGTTTTAGTGTTAGGCATCTTTAAGAATTTGAAAACTGCAGACTTTTCTCTTCTGTAAAATAGACATACAGTTTCTAGTACAACTCTTATGTCTGAAATCTATTCCTGGAGCCATTATTCCCTCTTCTGTTTACTTAATATCATCTGGAATTGGATTTTAGAAATAAAGGGCAAGGGCCACGGATTTAGCTCAGTGGTTCCAGCACCTGTCTTGCAAGCGCAAAGACCCGGGTTCAATTCCCCGTGGTGTAACTACATACAATACTGGGCGTGAAGACTCACGTGAGCTATCAGTACCACATTCCACAGTGCCGGGCGTGGTGGCTCACACCTGTAATCCCAGCACCCAGGAGGCAGAGGCAGGAGGATTGCTATAGTGTGAGTTTGAAGCCCTGAACTACAAAGCGAGACCCTGTCTCAAAAAAAAAAAAAAAAAAAAAAAAAAAAAAAAAAAAAAGGAAAGAAAGAAATAAAGGGCAAAACCATATCCTCAGTCTATTGTCTTTTTAAGAAAAGGATATAGTCGTCTTTATTTTCCAGAGCACTTGGCACATAAAAGGTCCTTGGTAAACACATCTAGAATAGATTAAAAAAGGTCATGAACTTCTCTAGAAAGATACATCTGATGTGTCCCAAAATCTTGCAAAAATTTCTTCTCTTATTAATCTCAGTTAAATGCACTCTACCTCCAGTTCTTTCTCCAGAATGTGTCCTAATAAGTTTATTAGTTTATTCCATAAAAATAGAGCAATTATAATTATTTAGTTACCTAACAGCAAAGACCCAAAGAGAGAAAGCAAGAGTGAATAGAATTAAAATAATAGATAATTCAAAATGATAGTTGGAGACATTAATAACCCTTTTTCAGTTATTAATTTAAACTATACACCTAATTATTGTCAAAGATACATAAGATTGTATTGTTGGGCATGCCTGTCATCCCAGCACTCAGGAGGCAGAGGCAGGAATGTTACCATGAGTTCAAGACCAACGTGGACTACTTAGTGAGTTCAAGGCCAGCCTAAACTACATAGCAAGACCTTCTCTTTAAAAAATAAATATTGATTTTTAAAGATTTTATCAATTCTGTTGACCAACTTGACTTAATCTGTGAATGTGAAAACATCCTTTTCAAGTTCACTTAGGCATCTGCCTTAATACTGTCCTCTGGAAAATAGAACAAGAGAGGTTGGTCTGTTTAGTTTGGGTTGAGCTGGGTTGGATAGTGTTGGTTTGGCCTGGCTCAGCTCAGTTCAGCTTATCTTGGTATGATTTGATTTCATCTGGTTTTGTTTTTACAAGGCCAGTGTTTATACCAAAGGTAGATAAAAAAAAAAAAGAAATTATCCTCCATGAAAATATATATAAAAAGCCTCAACAAAATCTGAGCAAATCAAATTTATCAATATAAGGGAAAAAAAGCAATTTATTCCAAAAATATACAGTTGGTTTACTATCTGAATACCAATTAATATAAAACATTATAGTAGTAGAAGAAAGGACAAGAGCCACAGGATCATCTAAATAGATAGAAAAAAAGATAATTGACAAAACACACAAAATCCACCTAAGATGACTCTCCAACCTGGAGCCAACAGCACACTTAGGTAGTGAAGGCCTGAGTGCTGTTTCCTCACCAGCTAAGATTTGGGAATAAAGGGCCAGGGATTTAGCTCTGTGATCCCAGCACTCGGGAGGCAGAGGCAGGAGGATTGCTGTGATGTGAGTTGGAGGCTGAGCTCAGGGCCAGCGTGAAGTACAAAGCGAGACCCTGTCTCAAAAAAAAAAGAGAGAGAGAGAGATTTGGGAAGAAGGCATGGATCTCTTCTTTTGCAGATTTCTGGTTAGCATTGTGCTAGAGGCAACTGTCAATTTAATAAGGGAGAACAAACACTAAACTGCCTTTCTTTGCTTTGTTTTATATGTATAAAAATCGCAAGGAATCCACAGAGAAACTGCAAGAATTAATCAGTAAATTTCATATTGAGTAGTCCAAAAATGAAGTGAAGAAGATCAAGTTTACATGATAGCTTCAGAAGAATAAAATATTTAGAAATAAATTTAACAAAGCAAGTGAATACTTAGATAGTGAAAACTACAATTTTCTAGAAGTCTAAACAGAGACATTTTATATTCCAATTAATGGTTTGAGAGACTCAGTGTTCTTTTCCTTTACATGTTTCAGTATATGTTTGCATTCTATGATGAACATGTTAATCTGGTTGACATGTATGTTGTTCCACATACATGTCACATCTTAACCTTTTTTACTTTCCCCTCCGGACTTGGCATTCTTAAAATGACAGCTTGCTCTAACTTTATAGACATAGTTCCAGTAGATTTTGTTTTGTTTTGAAGAAATTAATAAGCTTAATCTAAAATACATGAAAGGGATCCAGGATAGCCAAAATAATTTTGAAAATAATGAAATCATAGGAAAAACACGTCCATATCTCAAAGCTTGCTATAACAGTACAATAGTCCAAAAAAAGTATAACAATAGAATGAGTGGAACAAAAGTGAAAGTCCACACACCAACCTGTAAATTTGTGCTGTTGAGCAAACATGTAAGACTGTTCAGTAGGGAAAAGAGTATTCAACAAATGGTTCTGATCCTGCACAATCATGTGCGTGACTCTACACACAGAGATGAGTTTAGATCCTAACTGCATACCATGCACAAAACTAAAGTGTCTCAAAGACCTAAACATGAAGAGCTAAAAACTGTAAAACCTCCAGGAGAAGAGATGGCTTTAGGCAGAGTTCACAGAGATGCTCCACAGAAAGCATAATCTGTAAAAGAACAAAAATGAATTGTACTTCATCAAAAAGAAGATCTTTTGTGCTTTATGAAGATGAAAACAAACACAAGCCAAAGTCTGGAGAAAACATTTGCAGATCATCTATCTGAGAAAGGAATCATATAGAAGAATGCATAAAGAAT
>PVIR01013458.1:0-42340 GCA_004026965.1 Petromus typicus
TAAGTACTATATTTAAATTCAGTTTGATACTTCTTTCTGCTTTCTTTTGGGTTTTATTTACATGAAGTATCATATTCCATTTCTTTACTTTCAGTATATGTATGTCCTTAGACATTGAGTTTTTTAAAATAAGTAACACATAGTTGCATCATGATTATATATCCCTTCACTCACTATGTACCTTTAAATTGGAAAATTTCAACCATTTATACTCAAGGTAATTTTTCATAGGTAAGGCCTACAGCTGTTACAGAACTTATTTTCTAGTTTTGGCTTCTTTATTCCTTCCTCGCTGCTTCTTTTTCTCTAAGACTCCCTCCCTCCCTCTTTCCTCCTTCCTTCTCTCTCTCTCTCTCTTTCTTTCTTTCTTTCTTTCTTTCTTTCTCTCTCTGTCTCTCTCTCTATCATTATATTTCTCTTTCTCCCACTAATAGTTTCCCTTTGTGCTTAAATAATTAATTGCTTACTACTTTTGTCCATTATAGACTTTTGCTTTGTGGTTACCATGAGGCTTACCAGAAACCATTTTTTATAAATGAGTTCTAGAGGGTACGATAGATACTGTGAAACAGAAAATATTCAAATGATAAATGGGTTAGGGGTATATAATGTGGGGGAAGTGCAATTGTAAAAAAAGGAGACAAAGCTTATGTATATAGAAGGTGGGAGTTGTAAGGTGGGCAGGGGAATGGAAAATATGAGAATTATGTCATATACTGGTACAAATTTTTAATGTTGATTATGATCATGATGTGTATATAAAATGTATCAATAAAATTAATTAATTAAATGAAGAAACCATCTTTTAGTTACAGACCTTTTTTGAAATGATACAAGCTTAACATCATCACAAAGAAAAGAGCAGAAGCAAAAGAATAAGAGAAAGTATACTACATAAACTTTACTTTTACATCAATAGTCCCACAGGTCGAATTTGTGATGTTTCTTTCATACTTTCCTATATTGCAAAAGAACAAAGGTTTTATCCACAATGAAGGTAACTTAGCAATGATATATTTGCCAGTGTATGTGTGTAATCACTGACATAAAATTTTAAAAACTGAAAAATTCAGAAGAGGTAGCTTGTTTTAAATATCTTTTTTTTTCTGTAGAAACATCTATGAGTAGGTGGTAGACATATTATGCTTTCACTCATTGAAAAAGCCTTGTAGCTTGATAATGTCAGAGATATAAATCCTTGGTTTTTATCCAGTGAAAAATTAAATTGATAAACTCATCATTAAGTTATATGTTTTACAGGAAGAATCAAGTTAATATCATGTAGAGTTTGAGTCAGAAAAAAAGTAGAGTTATGATGCAAGTATAAAACTTGGTCAAAAATAAGAAAAAAGCCTGACTTGCTCTCGAAACATTTGTGAAAAATACACATTTCCAAATAATAGATGGAGCAGTGGAAGTCACACATGTAATACGTCTTCTACAGCTTGTATATTACATAGTTCAAAACTTGTTATCTTTATTGAGCTAAAAAAATTCATACTCAGAAGATCAAATACAAAAAAGTACTGAGTCCACAAAATGCAACAAGTGTATCATTTCCCATATCATAGCAATGAGATAAGTCCTTAAGTGCCTGTGTGTGACAATTTATTTTTTTAACAAAAACATAGAAATGGTATTATAGTCAGAGATATTGTTGCATTAAGTTTTACTTTTAAGTAGTCATTGTCAAGAATAAACAGCTATTTGAGTAAATATTTTTTCCTTAAACAATTGATATCTTCTTTATATTAAATGATGAAAACAAATATCCTTACCTGTTTGATTCTGGTCCACAATACATTCCTATCCATCTTAACCCTAAAAGTAATTAAAATCATCTAATTCCTTCTCCACCTCTAAATAACATTAAGACACTGATTTCTAAAGATTGTCAAAATAATATCTTACCATTTTCAAAAATATCCAAATAATATTTGCTACAACTTTTAACAAAGTAAGACAAGAACAAGAAAAAAAGTATCCTTTAAAATCCACTTCTAATGAATCATATTATATCATAAATCAAAATTATTCTGAAAATGATGGTGGTTCTTCATGCCTATGATCCCAAGTACCTAAGAAGTGGAGGCAGGAGAATTCAAGATCAAGGACAACCTGAGTACCTGGATGAGAACCTGTCTCAGAATCAGAAAGAATAGCAGTGTAGCTTAGTACAAAAGCTCTCTTTTGCCCCCTATTACTGAAAAAAAGTTGAAAATGTTGTTACACACCCAGGATTGATAAGACAGTAGGGAGAGAATTAAGGTACTTTCTGGTTACTCAAATATTTTAAAAGTTTTATTTTGAAATAATTGTAGATAGAGATAAGCTGTAAAAACACTGTAAAAGTTCCATAAAACCTTCACTATTTTTCCCTTATGTTAACATCTTACATAGCACTGTGCTCAAAGTAAGAAATCAACATTGGTTTAATACTGTTGACTAGCTCACGGACTTTATTCAGGTTTTAACATTTAACAAATTTAGGATTGGGCTGGGGATTTAGCTCAGTGGTTCCAGTGTCTGCCTTGCAAGTGCAAGGGCCAGGTTTAGATCCCCTGGTACCCCCATAACAATACTGGGCTTGGAGACTCACACCCACCAGCAATCAGTACCACATACCACAGTGCTGGGTGTGGTGGCTCATACCTATAATCCCAGCACTTGGAGGCAGAGGCAGGAGGCTTGCTGGGAGTTTAAGGCTGAGCTCAGGGCCAGCCTGAACTACAAAGTAAGACCCTGTCTCAAACAAACAAACAAACAAACAAACAAACAAACTAATAACAACAACAAACAAACAAAAATTTAGGATTATTTTTCTTTTGATTACTTGAAGTTTTAACCGAATCTCGCAGAACAGATAGTGGTAATATCTTCTAAGTGTCCTTCAGTGTATGATAGTTCTTTAGCTTTGCTTATTTATTTATTTATTTATTTTTAAGAACTAGACACATGAAAAGTACTGGAGAGTTCTTTTGTAGAATAACACTCAAATTGTGATTGTCTGTTGTATTTATGTAATTATGCTAAAATTATATTTTTGACAAATTCAATGCAAAATAAATATGCCTTTCTTATTTGTAACATCAAGGAATACAAAATGTTGACACTTTATGATGATTTTAAGGTTAGATCTGTTGACACTTTCCTTATAAGTTTCTATTTTATTCTAATGAATGTCTTTGGTAAAGTAATTTGAAACTATATGCATATCTTGTTTCTCCTCAAACTTTTACCCTCTTATGTTACAATTCATTGATTCATTTGGCATGCAAAAAAAAATTTATTTTCTAATGTTAATTTTCTCTTTCCTGTACTTTTGCATACTTAAACCTTAGAATTATTATTTTCAGATGGCCTTTCCCTACTTTCCCCACTTGTTTCACTCACCTATGCTTTTATAGCAGTCCGGACCTGCAGACAAACATTGCATGGGTTACAGTGTAGCAGTTACTTTATTTGTCAGGGTGTCCAAGGTGGGCTGTGCGGAGCTCCTTCATGCCCTTTTGTGCCACCTGTGCATTTGCACATGCTCCCTTTATTTGGAGCACTTCCTCATCAGGTGGCATGTGAAGATGCTCTCATTTTAATTTTCTCCTACTTGGACCTTCAGGGACCACTTTATTCAGGAATGATGATTTCTTTTGTTTTCTAAAAAAAGAGAATAGTGAATAAGACCTGAGTGTTCTCACTGTTACAAAGGTGACATTGATTCTTTGTCTTTCAATAGTCAGAGCTAGAAAATATACATGTGTATGACTACATATATATAAATGTATCTTTTTACTTTTGTATTTATCTCCAGATATTTTTAAATGACTTCTTATTCTTCCAATGCCCTGAGCTTCAGCCCAGCCTTCCTCTCTTATTTGCAACTTTTTTTCTGTGACACAAAAATCTAGCTTTTATTTTCTATGTTATGTTATTTATTTGACAAACATTAATATACACAACATGTAATTGTAATAAATTGTAATTAAGCTATTCATTGTAGAAACAAATTTTCTAATGATAGTATTTCTGTAGAGTACCTTTTATCTTTAGTGTTGTAATATTCAGCAAAATACTGTTTTGCAAAGTTACTTAGATGAATTCTTTTATTTCTCTAAATTCCCTTGGGTGGTTATTCATTTATAATATATTTGGCTCATGTAGGAATTTTTTGTTTCATTTTAGGTTTCTCCCATATCTTGTTTATTTTTAAAAATCTACATATTTGTGTATTATGCACAAATCTTTGGGTTTGGAGAATGTATTGTGTCATTAGTTACCACTACTACTGTGAGACTGAATAGTATCATTACTTTCACAGTACCTTCCTGATACTTCATTTAAAAATACTCCTTTCACCAACTTCTATCCTCAAGACTAATTTTTCACTCCTCTGACTTAACTCACAAATACATCTTATAAATAGAACAATACAATCTGTACACTTTGGGCTATGGTTTGTTTTACTTAGCAAAATACATTGGTGTATGAGACTCAGTGTCTTTTTTCTCTTTATTGCTAAGCAATATTCCATTGTATGAATTGATTATTGACTCACCCATTGAATAACATTTGAGTTGTTTCTGGTATTTGACAATTGTGAAGAAGACTGCAATAAAGATTTAGTTTAGGATTTTGTGGCTAATAGTTCTTATTTTAGGGGAGAGGGTAACTCTGTAGCAGGGGCATTGCTGTGTCGTGTGATAAGTGCACATTAAACTTTTTGTGGAATAAACTATTTAAAAGTGTCTGTACTATGCTGTGTTCTGATCATCAGTATAAGAATATTGCAGCTGTCTGTATCCTCTCCACAACTTCATAATGTCATCATCTTCATTAGAACTGAAGAAATGATACTGAAGAAAAGATATTGAGGAACTTGTTCAAAGTCACAAGGAGTGGATAGGCCTGAAATTTGAACCCAGGCCCAAACTGGTTGTTGTCCCACTTATTCCTTTCCATGAGAACAATTCTCATTTGTTCACTTTTATTCATGTAAAGTGCTTGCAGTTACTTTTTAAAGGAACATTTATTTCTATTACCTCAGTCAATCCTTGTGAATGGCTCTTAAAAGTAGGATAGTTATCCATCAGAGTCCTTCCCTATGAAGAAGATAAACTCTGAGGGAGTCACTAAAGATACATGCAATGTGTTTTAGTGAGAGGGCCAGAACTAATAGTGGTCATTTTCTTCTAGGGTACAAACCACACAGAATGCAAACTATTTTTGCTTGTCATATATGAAATGAAAATATTAGAATCTTTTTCTTCTTTAAGCAGAAATATTTTCTTCTTTATGCACTTCTTAAGAACAGGAAGTCCACAAAATGAGTGCCTCTAAAGTATTAATAGAATAAGGAAACTGGATGTGGAAGGTTAGAAAAAAATATAGTTGGAGTCAAAGATAGTCTAAGAATCTTTTAAGTGCCTGTGCCCTCAGCTCCTCCTGTAGGAACTTTAGACAAAACTGGAGGAAGTTCAAATGTTTTGGCCTGCCTTCCCCCACCTCTTTTTTAAAATTTCTTTTTCTGGGATACTTTGGCCAAAGACTAACAAGCAGTGAAATGGCAAAAGGCAGGCAGCAGGCAGGGAAAGTAGAAGCAAATGGCTGGTGTGAAACACAAACTGTATGATTAGGCTCTGAATAATCAGGAATTGGATTGAAGCTTGTTATACATATTTCATGGTCATAATTTGGTATTTGCAACAAGAAGGAAAAGAAGAATCCTCTTTTAAAAAAAACAAGACAAGTCAGTGTTGACTGAGGATATCTACCTGTCTTCTTCCCTCAGTATATTACCAATTTATTTTTCTGATGCTTTATGTGATCTTGTTAGTTGCCTTTCAGAGATATGAAGAAAGCAAAGTGACTCACATTAACATTTTAATGGTGCAAGGATTTTTCATTATGTAGTTGGTTCACATATATCAACATTGTAAATTTTGGACATTCTAAAATACATTTGGCAAACTGTTAAGGAGAAAACCGTCTGTGAGCCTGTAGGAACTAAACCTGGTGCATGTCTGAACAAGTGCAGATGCCCATTTGTGCTGCTCATTTTTATACATTATATAGCTTTGTGTGACCTTTGTAGAAATATGCAAGTCATTTTGATATGTCATGAAAGGTGATCAGTGGTAACTGTCTCCACAATAGTGCTCACAGAGAAAAAATGCTGTCAAATAGAACCGCTTCCCTAACCTCTGATATAATTTTTAAAGGCTCTTTTTTTAAAAAAGGGCTTTTCATTTTATAATGATTCAGATTTTGGGTTTATAAAATAAAGACCCAAGACCAGTTCTTAATTATTTATAGATTTATTCTGCATTTTGCGTGTTATTGTATCCCTCTTTTAGGGAGAAGGGCAGAAATAGGTGGAGAAACTGAAATAAATCAACTTCATTATTTTTTATCAACCACAATAAAAACTCTGATGGGATATAAAGTTTTAGAATTGAATTGACGCATTACTATGGATAATTTAAAGCATAACATGATTGAAAGAGGAAGAAAACTCCTTTATTGAGTAACGGAGTGTGGGATACTATGTAAGTTTTTCTGTAGGTGTCACATCCTTAGCGTCCACAGCAATCACATGCATTGCTCATGCTTCTACGCTTGCACACAGGTAGAAACTAAGGCTCAGGTATTGGAAACCACTTACGTGTAGAGCAATGGCAAGGGTGCAATAAAAATGGGTTGAGTTCCCTTAGAATGCATATTCTCTCTACAAGTTTTGTCACTTATACCCTGACTCTCCCCTGATAAAGTCTGTATTATTAAAATGATGTTGTAGCCCAAAGCTAAGAGTGGGGAATGTGGCTTACATTCACTTTTACACTAGGGAGAGGCGTGGATCTCACTTTTAGAATCTACTAAGATTTTCAGAAAGTACACCCATACCATAATCTCATTGTTCTCTAACTTGTGTGGAAAAATTGCTGAAAAATTGCAAACAACTGAAAGTCAGTATATAGTTTTTGCTCAAAAATCTGAAAAAAAAATTCATAACCCTTAGGCTCAGGAAACATAGATGGATACTGCCAAAAATTAAAGCACAAAGATACTCATTTTGGTACTATTTGTAATAGTGTAGAATTGTAAGTCATGTGAATGCTTATTAATTAAAAAATAAAAATATATGAAATCATATATTTTGATATAAAATGGAGATATTAAAAGATTGCAAAGAATATTAACAATTGGAAAATTATAACTGACTTTCAGATGTTCTACCAATATGTATTAAATAAACACTAAACAAAATATTGTACATCATAAAATTTTAATCCAATGACATAATGAAGATGAGCTATCTTTTAGTTTTGTTAATGGTTAAATTTTTTGAAGTGTAATACATTCAAGGCACAGTCATTAGTCGTTCAATGTGTTCTTTAAGCTCAGTGAGTTTTTATAAGGAGAACATCCGTGGGAGGACCACATGGCCAAGAACACAATCAGCTCTTGGCTGCCCCTCTGCGCCCCGCCCTATCATTTCACCTTGCTCCCGAACGGGACACTGATTCTGTTTTCTACCAGCCCAGATTCTTTAGTGACATTCTAGACTGTGGCTGTATTTGAATTATACAGTACGATTCATTTACGAGATATTCTTTTGCACCTAGCTCATTTTGTTCACGGTTTATGAAATTCATCCACGTGGTTGTGTATACAAGTACGTTATTAATTATTAAAGCTTCCAGTTATTCTCTTGCATATTTATAGTTTTAGTTTCCAGCAAACTTTGAGTCAGTGAACTCTCCAGGAGGTGGCTTTTGGTGCACATGCCCATGCAGGTTTATATTTCTGCGAGTGAGCGTGCTGCATCACGCAGTGCGCGTAGATCCCACCTTAGTAGTCACTACCAGTTTCCCAGGGTAGCTGTTTTCAGACAGTCGCCCTCAGCGGAGTACCGCAGAGTCAGTAGTTTCACGTACCTATTGTCACCAGTGTTCTAATGTTAGTGCTAATGTTAGTACTGAAGTACCAGTTTTCTAATGTTAGTCATTTTGAATGGTGTGGGAGTGATTTTCTTATCAATTTGGATTTCTCAGATGAATAATGCATTGTTTCTATATGCTTATGGAACATTGTGGACTTTTCGTTTGTGAGATATCAGTTCAAGCTGCCTGCTCTGTTTTTTATCTTCTTAGTACGATAAAGTAGTACTGTGTATCTTGAATCTCATTTCCTTTGTTAGATATGTATATTTCCTTTGTTAAGTATGTATCTTACATTTTTACTCAATTTATAATGTTGTTTACAAAGAAGTTCTTAATTTTAACACAATCCAATTTACCCGTTTTTTATAGACTTTCGCTGAATAATATGGGAAAGATCAGCTACAAATTAACCTGTATTTCCGTATGTTGGCTTCGTCACTACTAGCAGCTAGAAAACACTCATTTCTGCGGATATTCCTGCACTCAAAATTCCTTACTGAATTATTAATTTATTAATTACTACTAATAATAGTAATTATTACTTAATATTAAATAATATTGACAATAAATTAGTTATTTATGAAAAACAATGTAGTAGTAATTGATTACTTGATGAATTTAACTAGTTTTTATTTTTTCATATATGTAGCCAAGCTGTTTTTGAATGTCTTATGATTTTCCTCAGTATTTATATAACTGCTGCTACTTTTTACCTCATTCCCATGACAAGAATTTTGTAAAATTCATTTGTTTGTATCATCTTTTCTCTAGTATTATTTGGGTACAATTCACAAATAAAAATTATACTAGATATATTTAATGTAATATTTTAATATACACACAGAGTCTGAGATGATTTAAGGTAATTAACATATCTAAAGCCTCACATTCTTGTCAGTTTTTGATGCAAGTATGTTTATGATTATTATCTCAACAGTTTTTAAGTATATATCATTATTATTTAAGTTATATGCCAATAGGTTTCTAGAACTTATCCATCCAGTCTGACGAAAACATTGTGCCTGTGTCCCTAGTCTCCCATTCCCTACTCCGTCCTATTCTGATTGTGATTCCACGCATGAGACCACATAGTACTTCTAGTGCTGTTCTTCACGTTCACATTTTGATGTCACAAGTGACACGATTTCCTTCTCTTTTAGAAGCTAAGTCATGGGCCATGTTTTACCTCCACACCACACCCTTCGTTTATCTCTTGATGGTTCCTGAGGTTGCTCCTGTCTATGTGCCATGGTGAGGGACACTGTGATGGACACGTGAGTGCATCTATCTCTGTGACATGGGTTTGGTTCGTTTTAGATTTACTTAGAAATGAGACTACTGGATCATCTGGATAGTTCTGTTTTAACTTTTTGAGGAACGTCCATATTGATTTTCAAGGTGTTCATGTCAACTTACATGTCTACCATCCTTGTACAAGGTTTTCCTTTTTCCTATATTCTCTCCAATTCTTGTTAATCTCAATGGGTTTTTATTATGACTATTCTGACAGTTCTAAGGTTACATCTTATTGTGGTTTTGATTTTTATTTTCCTGATAAAGAATGATGTTGAATACTTCTAAATGTAGCTGTTAGCCATCTGTATGTCTTCTTTTGAGATATATCTATTTAGATTCTCAACCAATGTTTAAATCAACTTATATTTTTTCCTTTCTACTGAGTTTTTTTTACTCCTTATATATTTTTTATTTTTATCTCATCATATAAATGATTTAAAAATATTTTCTCCTGTTCTTTAGATTGTCTTTCCATTCCATTATTTTCTCTACATACCTGAAGCTTTTCAATTTCAAGTTTTCCTATTTATCATCAATTTTTTATTTTATTACTTGTGCTTTTCAATAATATAAAAAGATCACCCAAATCAATGTGAAGATGTTTCTCTGTTTACTTGTAGTAATTTTACAGTTTTATGTCTTGAATTTAAATCTTTAATCCATTTTTTGTGATGACTATTTTAATATTTTTTGAGGGAAAGGGCCAGTTTTATTCTGTTTCATGTGGTATCTGGTTTACTCACCAATATTCATTTATTTGTTTACTTATTTATTTATTTGCAGATTGAACCCACCTGCAGCACAAAGTCACTTATTAAAGAGATTGTCTTGGCTGGGGGATATAGCTCGGTAGTTCTGACACTTGCCTCTTAATCACACATTACAAGTTTGATCCCTGCTACTAAGAAAAAAGAGAGACAGAGATACAGAGAGAGACCGAGAGACAAGGAGACTTTCTTTTCCCCACTGTGTGTCCCTGAAATCTCTTTTAATGATCCTCTGGTAGAATTTGAACATGGAATTTGGCTCAGCATACACTGTCCTATTCTACTGGTGCATCTCTCTGCTTTCATGGCATTATCATGCAGTTTGATTGCTATGGTTTGTAACATAGTCTGAAATCAGGAAATGTGATATCTCTAATCTTTATTCTTCTTGAGTTTGCTTTTTACTATTTTTAGTCCTTTGTGCTTTCATATATATTTTAGATTTCTTTTTTTGTGAAGAATGTCATTGGGATTTTGACATAGATAATGTTAAAACTGTAGATTGTTTCAAGTAATATTGACATTTTAATTCTCAAATTTTAATACAAGTACAAGTTCTCAATGAGTAATGTGATCACAGTGTATTGCTAAAATGTACCAATAAATTCAAAAAATAAAAGATTCAAATAAAAAAATTTAAAATTTTGAGATAGTGTTTGAGATAACTTCTCATTGGATAGTTCAGGCTCAGCTTGAACTTATTATGTAGCCTAGATTGGCCTTGAACTTGCAGCAATTTTATTGCCTCAGTGCCCTGAGTGCTGGGATTACAGGTGTGCACCACCATATGAAATGTCCACAATATGGATATTTTCAGTAATAAAGAAACTCCTCAATTCCTAAGAGATTTATTACCAGTAAACATGTGGTAAATCAAAAGACTCCTAAGTTGAAAATAACTTTAATATATGTTAAATATATATAAATATTTATTAATATTTAATATATATATATATCCTACAAAGTATTTCAGCTTAGCAAGACAGCTCATTCTAGAGTACCAGCTGCTTACCTGTAATCTGACGACTGACTGGAAGCTGTCTTCCTCTCACTTTCTAACATGTGAGAAATAATTATACTGTACGTTGTTAGCTTGGAATAAAAATTCAGAATTCAGAGTTCTTCTTCAAATGAATGCAGATCATTTTTGTACTTTTGTAAAGTTAAAAATTTCAAGTGAAATCCTCATAAGTCAAGGAACATTTGTATAAGATTGTCAGATTCTTCAATCCACAGGCATGAGATATTTATATCATTACCAATTCATCTCACCATTGTTTCTCTCCCTTTCACATTGTTTCACCATTGTTTCATTCCTAAGTATTAAAAATTTTTGAAAGAGAATTAGTTTTATTAATTTCATTTTGGTAGTTTGTTATTAGTTCATAACTATACTATTAATATTTTATATATTTAGTTTATATCTGGGAAATCCTGACTTACTAAACTGATTTGGGATGTGTTTCTTATTCTTCATCTGTTTGGAAGAGCTTGAGAAATATTGGTATTTTTTAAAAAAATAAATATTTGGTAGAATTCAACCTGAAACCATCAGGGCCTAGAATTTCTTTTGCTTGGATATATTTTATTACCATTTAATAGTCACATTTATTACTGGATTGCTCTGATTTTCTGTCTACATGATTCACTGCCAGTAAGCCACGTCTAGGGACTTATTTATTTGTGATTGTCTCATTTTCTGGCACATAATTATTCATAATAGCCTTTGTATTTCCTTGTTACTAGTTATGTCTCTCTTTTTTAAAATTTTACTCTTTTTTCTTATAGATAATGGTAGGTTAATTTGACTATCTTTTTACAAAAATGACTTAGTTTTATTGAATATTTCTGTTGGTTTGCTTGTTTTATTATGATTTTCTGCTCAGTTACTATTTTCTTTCTTCTTGTAACTGTTTATGATATTCTTTGTCTTTTAGTTCTTTGAAGTATAGTGGTACATTATTTGCCCCTTTTCTTCTTTTGCTAATATAGGGATTTATTGTCATAAACTTACTCCTTAAAACTTTTTTTTTAATATTCTGTCCTCTCTATTTTGTTTTTTTGTTTGTTTCAAGTTATTTTCTGTCTCATTTTTGATATCTTCTCCAGACATCTGAGTATTCAAAAGTACATCCATTTCCACTCATTTGTGAGGTTTCTAACTGTCCTCTTAGTAGTTTATAGTTGCATTTCATTATCATCAGGATGAAGTGTTTAATATTTTAGTTCCTAAATTTGTTATGCCTTGTTTTATATTTTACCATGTGATCTCTCTTGTATGATTTTTCTAAGAAAAGACGTTTCCTTCTACTACAAAGTTACTGTTTTTGTAATAAGTGGGTCTTTCCATTCTGTCAAATGCTGTTCTTTGCATGTACTTATATGATCATAATTTTTTTCTTCTTTAGTGAATTCATGTGATAGATATATCTATTAATTTTAAATGTTGAGGTAGTCTTGCATACTTAGGAGAAATCACAACTTATTATCTTTTGTAATTATTTGTATATCCTGTTTTATTTAGAATTTTTGGAACTATGGTTTTTGAGATAGTTTGATTTATATTTTTCTTAAAGTGTTTATTTGATGTTGAATTTAAAGTAATGCCAACACCATGGAACATATAAAAAAGGATTTTTGCTTCTACAACCTGAAAGAGTATAGACTATTGATCAAAATTCTTGCTTAAATATTTAATCAGTTTACTAGTAAGCACTTTTGGATCTTATGTTTTACTGGTGATATTTTAAAGTAACCATGACGTCTTGTGGTGGAAACAATTTATTTGTGGTGTGTTTTTATTTTTAATGTTGCTAGATTTTATTTGAATTAGTTGTGTAAATGAGTTCTAAAATGTATGATAGATATTGTGAAATAGTAAGAAAATATTCAAAGGAAAAAAGGGGGTGGGGTAAGTAGAGAAGGTTAAGAAAAATTTGAAGATAAAAAAGGAAATAATGCTTAGATATATATATATATATATAGGGTAAGGAGTTGGGAAAAGGGGAATGGGGAAAAATGAGAATTCAGTTGTATCATGTACTGGTATGAATTCTCAATGTTGACTGTGATTATAACATGTATATAAAATGCACCAATAGAATCAATTAAAAATATTCATGGTGGTTAGAATATTTTTTAAATAATAGCTTCATCATGGTTCAGCATGATAAAGCATAGTTTCAAATTAAACTTGTCTCCAATACAATTCTTTTCTTTGTGGTAATTCTTTATAATTTAAAAGACTTCCACAATGAAGGAATTCTATGACAGAGATTTATTTGGGAATAGCATTTTAACAGTATTATCATATGTTCTGATAGACTTAAAAAGATAAATTTGCTATTTTTCTTATGCTTTCTTTTAAAATTAATTTCAAACACTTTTGCATTTCACCTAAAATTATAAGTTTATTAGAAAATTTTGATCATAATTTCTTATTACATTTATAATTCCTATAAAATCATTGTAATGCTCTTGTGAATATCCCAGTATTTTTAAATGTCATAATCAAGATTTATTACTATATTTCTTTTTTTTCTCAAGAGGCAAACTTTGGCTTTTGTATTTCTCATTTCTGCATAACAAATTATCACAAATTTGGTGATTTAAAACAGCACACATTTATTTTCTTACAGTTCTGGAAGCCAGAATTCCAAAATGAGTCTCACTGGACTGAAATCTTGGTGTCAGTAGGATCCCACTCCCTCTGAAAGTTGTACTGGGTATTCAATTTCCCTGCCTTTTCCAGCTTCTTGAGTTGCATTCCTTGCCTTTCTTGGCATGTGCCCCCTCCTCCATCTTCACAGCCAAAAGCATTGCACCTTGCTTCAGTTGTCATGTTGCCTTCTGTCTCTGTAGTTAAATATTCTTTCGTTTGCCTCTTACAAGACACTATTAAATTTAGAGACCACTGAGATAATCTAGAATAATCTGCTTCTCCCTAAACCATTTGCTTTCAATACATACCCAGAAGTGGGATGTATCATGTAGTAGATGTATTTTTAGTTTTCTGAGGAACCTACATAGTGTTACCCATAATAATACTACTAATTTATGCTTTTAGCAGCAGTATGTCAGTGTTTCCTTTTTTCTGAATCACCACAAGCATTTGTTATTCTTTTTCTTTTCATAACAGCTCTTCTGTCTGAGGAGAAATAACATGTCATTGTGGTAGGCATTTCTCTAATATCTAATGATGTGGAGAGTTTTTAAAAATATGCTTGTTAGCTATTTGTAATTCTTCTTCCAAGAAATATCTATTTAGGGGCCAGGGAGTTAGCTCAGTGGTTCCCGTGCCTGTCTTGCAAGTGGGGGCCTGGGTTCGATCCCTGTTAACCACATACATTACTGGGCATGGAGACTCACCCCAGCAGCAACCAGTACCACATACCACAGTGCTGAGCGTGGTGGCTCACGCCTGTAATCCCAGCACTCGGGAGGCAGAGGCAGGAGGATTGCTGTGATGTGAGTTGGAGGCTGAGCTCGGGGCCAGCCTGAACCACAAAGTGAGACTATGTCTCAAAATACCTAAAAAAAAAAATCTATTTACATCATTTTAGACAGTATTTAAAGTAAGATTTTTGTGTGTGTGTGTGAGGTTTTTATTTCCTTATGCATTTTGGGCATGTGAAGCCCCATCCAGTGAATAGTTTGCTCTGTAGATCATTCTCTTGGTCAGTTTCATAGAATGAAACTCATAGAATGAGTTAGATAACGTTCCCTCTGTGTTGAAACCCCAAAGTAGTATGTAGAGAATTGGAATAAACTTGTTCTTTCTAGTTTGGTATAATCCTATAAGTCTATTTTTTCTTTTCATTGTCTGCTTTTTTATTTTTATATTCTTGTGGTTTTATTCTTCTTTTTCACATTTATTGAACTTTGTGTTTTTTAAATTTTCTAATACAAGCATGTATATAAAGTATTAAGGTCCATGTAATATGGTTTTAGCTCCATCCCACAAAATTTAATATGCAATGTAATTCTTATGATTTAGTAAAATATATTAAATTTTGATTAAAATTCTAGTTATTATTTAGGTTAGCTTTGCTTTCTAGTAATTTGGAAATATTTATAGGTTATGAATTTTTGTTGAATTTTAAAGTGAAAATTTCTTATCCTTGAATAGCTTACCTTTAAAATCAACTTATAGGCCTTCAATTTAGATAAATGTTCTATATGTATATAAAGATAATTCAGTATTTTTGCTATATTTTTTGCATATTTGATTCTACTTGTTGCTGAGAAAAGTAAAAGTCTCATATTCTGAATGTAAAGTTTTGTATTTTTTTTTCTTTTTCTTTTTCTTTTCTTTTTTTTATTTTTGAGACAGGGTCTCACTTTGTAGCTCAGGCTGGCCCTGAG
Organism: Petromus typicus; assembly: GCA_004026965.1. Lineage (NCBI taxonomy): Eukaryota > Metazoa > Chordata > Mammalia > Rodentia > Petromuridae > Petromus > Petromus typicus. Next base: position 15,365 of record PVIR01013458.1, read on the forward strand.
CTCACTACATAGCCCAGCCAAACCTTGAACTCACAGCAATCCTCCTGCCTCTGCTTCCTGGGTGCTGGGATTACAGATGTGAGCCACCATGCCTGGCAGTTTTGTATTTCTTATTTGAAACCTACTAGATTTTAGATATATAAAACTATAGAGTTTAAAGCTATGTTGTTTGATGAATACAAATTAAGTATTGTTATAAACTTTTGCTAAAGTGACATTTTTCATTGCAAAATGTCCTGTACCTCTAACAGTGCTTAGACCTTAAAATACATTTTTATTTTATATACATATATATGTATACAAGTTTTAATTAATATAATTAGAATATTATAATTTCTACATCTAATAATTTTATTAAGCATCTTGTTCAATTCTATATCTATTCTGTATGGAATCATTATCTTACAAGGATATGTTTTATATATCTTATATCACTACTGTATCTATTACCTTCACTTTTTTCAGATTATTTAGACTTCAGCATCATATTTGTTGCTGTTACTTCCTTTTCTTTTGTTTGTTTGATATCTTTTTTTTCTTTATTGAGTTGATTGGTACATTTTAGATACACATCACTCTCACATTCACCATTGAGAATTCAGATATATCGTGTAGAGGTACAAATGCTTAATGTTATTTCCTATTTTCAGACAAATTCTCACTGTGCTACCCAGGGTGGTGTTAGGTTTACCATTCAGTAGCCTCAGCCTCTTAAGTAGCTGGTGGTACAGACATGTACTACTATGCCTGGCTAGGTTTTGTTTTATATTTAATTAGTGTGAACATCTTAGTCACTTATTTCTCCTTCTTTAAAATAATTTGTATAGTACTGGCGAATTTTTTTCTGACTAAACAATTAAATGTAAGCTTATGTTTTTATTAGGTATATACTAAATTCTCATGAGTCATATAACTGGTAAGTCTTTCTCTTTTTTCTTAGGTAATTTTTAGTGGTCCTATTTTATTGACATTGATCCTATAGGGCCTATAGTTATTTAGAGTAATATTTAATTTCTGGATATTCGGTTCAGGTTTAATTATACAGTGATGGGAGATTATATATTTCACATTTAATTTTTTAAAGGGTGCTGATATTTGCTTTTTTGGTTCTAAATATATTCTATATATTAAATATATATAATATATTATAAATATATTCTATAAAATATATTCTATATAATATTATATATTCTATATATTAAATATATTCTATATATATTCTATATATTCTACCTATTAAATATGTATTATGCAGCTCTTGCATATAATTTCCTATGGCTACTTAATAATTTTATTAATTATATTGTTCAATTCTTCTCTGTCTGTTCTGTATGAGATCCATTTGTTTTAGTTGGAGGAAATTTATTTTGTCTTTCTTGGAAAGTCAATAACCTGATAATACATTTCTCTGACAGTGTCTTTCTTTTCACTTTTGCAAAATGTTTTACTTAGTAGAAAATTTAGGTTGGTATTTTATTTTCCAAAATCATACCAATGCCATTTCATTGTCTTTCTGAGCTTTTTGGCTAATATTAAGGCACACACACTTCCATTCTTACCATTGTCTCTCAAATCACAATATTTTCCCCTTGTTTCCACTCAATGATTTCAAGATTCAAGATTTCAAGATGTCTTTGGTTTTTAGCAATGTGAGGATGACATATCTAGGTATGGTTTTCTTTTTTAATTTTAATTAACTTCTTGAATTTTGGGGTTGCTGTATTTTTTTATATGAATAAAATTTTAATTTTCAACATCCTTTCTGTAATATTGGTCCCAGTCCTGTGGGACTCTAAAATATGTACATTTCTTAGTGCCCCCACATTGCTTTTACTTTATTGTTCTGATTTTAGTTTTTTCTAAGTAAATGCAGCTTAAAGGTTTAGTGATAAGTAGCCTTCTCATTCACTCATCTTACCAACACTATGCAGAATCTATTAACTCTAGTGAACCAAGTGAGTATTTTGCTAATACTAATACTGTATTTTGCTGTGCTACCACAGGTCATATTATAAAGTGTTACTCCCTAGTAAATCTGCCATACTTTCATATCTTTTCCTCAGTTTTATTGCATTAGTCACAACTTTCTTCTTTTAGTGCTAACTTAAATAAATGAGTCACCTCTATGTAAATCTCTGAGTTTGTTTTCTTTTTATTGTCTGAAGGCTAATCACTCTTCCCGCCTCCTTGTGTTTTAATAATTTTTTATTTGTTTCTTGCTATTTTTTCCACCTTCTTTGAATTTGCTTTATTTTTCTTTCTATTTTTTATGAAAACTGTTAATTTAACTAATATGTAGATACAAGATTATAAACATTCCTCTAGATACAGCTTTAGCTGCATCTCTTATTTTTCTATGTGCTATTTTGTTAATGTTCAGTTAAAATATTTTCTAGCCTTTTGTTTGATTGTTTTATTGGTAAGCTGTTTAGAAGTATGTTTCTTAATTTATAAATGTATACATTTGCTGGTTATTTTGTCAGTGATTTCTAGCTATACTTTAGTAGGAAACAACTCTATATTTTAAATTTGAGGGTTTTTGTGGTTTTTAAGCATAGCGCTGATTTTCATTACTCACAGTCAGTGTTTAAAATTTCATCAGCCATTTAGAAGATTAAAACTCTGACTGCAGTATCTGAAAGGACCAGTTTATTTCCAGTTCACTGTAAATAAAAAACTCTTTGGCAATCTGTAAAATAGAAGTGCTTTATAGGAGTCATTACTTTTGGTAGTGTGGAATTTTAGTTACAAGAATGAAGTACAAATGACCAATAAATATATGTGACAATGTTCACTATCACTGGTTATTTGGGAAATACAGATGAAAAAACAGATTCCCTCTCAATTCAGGAAGAATGGCTAGCATCAAAATATCAACCTATAACAAATTCTAATGAGACAGTAGGGAAAAAGGACTTTTATCATTGTTGCTGGGGGTGTAAACTTGTACAGCTACTATGGAAAACAACATGAAGATTCCTCAAAAAGCTAAAAGGAGAAATTTCACTTACCTCGTTATTCCCCTTCTAGGTATCTTGCCAAAAGAAAATTGTCATACTACAGTAATATATGCCTGCCAGTGTTTTTAGCAACACAATTTAATACTTAAATCTTGGAAACAGCCTGTAATAAAAATGGAAGTAGAGCTTTTGCAAATGAAAAAGGAACAGCAGGTAGGGGGAGCAGGGAAAGACCGGGGGAAAATGCGACAGGAAAATAATTAAGATGTGTTATGTGCATGAACATATTCCCTGTGATACATGTAATCATTATGTATTACAAATATTAAAAATAAATAAATATTATTAGTTTTTTTCTAGATTTATTGAGCTCATTTTAAATTATGTAGATTTTCAGTGAATATTGTTTTGTATATATTGCTTTCTGATTCTAAATAAATACCCACTTTTAATCTAAAAAAGGAAAGATAAAGTCTCATTTATCTTTGACTCTCAGTATTTCTCTTAGAAGAAGGGAAAATGGAAAGAAAGCTTATGTATATGAGGATGGAGGGGAAACGGAGAGGAAGGGGCATGAGAGAAATGAAGAACCAAGACATGTACAGGTACAAATTCCCAATGACGAATGTGATCATAAATATGCCTAAAATGTACCAATAAGCTTAACAAATGTAACATTCTTTTAGGTAGGCAAATGATCCAGTGGCTGAGTTTTCTTTGGGGTATTTAAAAATCATTTTTAAAATTTTGAAATTGGTTATTAGCGCATGTTTGCAGTGCACAATGCTTATGTTCCTCGTGTGGAGCTGATACATGTACATAACACATCTTAATTCCTTTTTCGTCCCCCTCCTTCCCTCCTCTTCTCCTGATAACTCAGTTCCTTTCCCAGTAGAGAAAGATCGATCTCTCTAGTTCCTATTATCTTTTATTTTGCTCTTTTTAAAAATTATCTATAGTGGTATATTATGAATACACATGATAATCGCATTCAGCATGAAGGGTTTGTACTAGAATATGACATGACTTGATTCTCATTTTTTCCCTTTTCCCCACCTGGCTCTTTGTTTTTAATTTGGGTTCCTTATACAAGAGAAGCCATGTGCTACCTAAGCATATGTGTCTGATTATTTCATACAACATTATGATCTCAAGGTGTACTCATTTTCCTACTTTGAAGAAGCCTATTTGTTCATTAAAAGTTGAATGAAAAAAAGAAAATGTGATATTTAGATACAGTGTAGTTCTCCTTTCTGGTTTCTAATATCTTTTAACAGTGAATTCTGAAAATTCTTTATTCTTTTATTAGCTATTTGATATTTTGAGAAAATCAAAACCATTTTAAACCAGTGCTTTTGTTATTGTTTCATGTGAAGTTAGTTCAGTCTTTATTTTTTGATTTGTGGCGATAAAAGCTCATCTGTTGGATGGCTTGACTCCATGTCCTTGTTTGGCGAGGACTCCTCCTTAACCTGAGGTGATGTTTTCCCATAAATCAAGTATTCTCATATTGACTGTGTTTCTGGACTCTAACACAATTTGTTAGTCTATATATTTTTCCTTTTATCAATGTCACAATATCATTTACTGTCTATTGCTAATATATTCTCATATATATATATATGAGAATATATATATATATACGAGAATATGTATATATGAGAATATATATATATGAGAATATATATATATATATATGAGAATAAATCCTCTTTGTTTATTCTTCAGCTTTCAAAATAGATTTTGGAACTGCCATATCACCAAAGATGCTACAGTGTAATTGATTAGATTATTTTGAATTTAAATATTAAGAATAAACTTTTTAAAAATATTATATTCCATCCATAAATTCCACCCATATAGTCCTCCATATATTTCAATACTCCAGTTTTTCTGTATTATCACTTATTATTTTTCTATATATAGGATTTATAATTTTCCTTAGTTTAATTCTAACTACTTGAAATTTTGATAATATTGTGGGGATTACTTTAAAACTTTGTTTTCTAATTTGTTATCTTTCTGTAAGAGTATAACTGATTTTTAAAGTATTGACTGTGAGTTCACCGAACTTTTATATTCATTTATTGTGCAAGTTGTCTAAGAATTCTTCTGAATAGTCTATGTTTACAATCATATCATCCAGAATAATGGGAATTTCTTTCTCAAAGAAAACAGCACAGGTTGTATTCCTCACCTGATGTGAACAGAAGCAAAATTTTGCTAGCTACTTTTATTTGCAAACTGAATTATGAACAGAAATGCTTGTGAGCCAAGACTTTATTGTATTTTCTTTTTCTATTTTGAGGCTATTTGATTTGGAGAAATACCTACATTTAAAAGTGAAACTATTATCATAGTTTAAAATTATAAATAATAGTTTCAGTCTTAATTTATACCATACTTTAATTACACTAGGCTTTCCTTCGTATTTATATGGGATATTTTTATTATTATTTTACTTTAAAATTTTATATTTTTATAATATTATTCTTAATAGAAAATATATTTTTATGTAATATAACGATGTTTATCAACTAATATTTAATATAATATTAGATATATTGATATTTACATTCGCAATTGTTTACTTCCTGTTCATTTTTTGTTCTACCTGTTTCTTTCATCATTTGCTTTTTTCAATTTGTTTTTATATTATTAAAAGCATTTTCTCCATTAGATTGTTAGATCTGTCTTTCACTGATTTCACTAAAGTACTACAATTATATTTCTGACATCTGTTATGCTAATGTATTTTATGCACATCCAGTTTTAATCCAGAAAAATACTATTGTTTTATTTAGCAAGTCAATTAATGTCATCCACACATCGGTGCTATTGACTCCTCTAAACACATTCGTTTTTTCTGAGCCCCACATGATATCTTTTTTTGTTTTTGCCTCAGAACCCTCTTTACTATTTCCTTAAATATAAATTTACTCTTAAATTCTTTCAGCTATACCATGTGTGAAATAACCTTAATTTGATTAGATTTTATCTCTCTATAGAATTCTGGGTGGGTAGATTTTGGGCAGAATTCTCAAGATCTCAGTACACAACTTTAATTTCTTTTCTGGCTTACAGAATTTCTATTGATCAGTGGTCAGTTTTATTACAACTTCCTTGAACATAATATGACACTATTTTGCCCAGTTCCTTTTAGATTGTTTATTCCCCATAAGTTAAAATAATACTTCTAGATTTTGTTTTTACATATTTATTCTGATTAGAATTTATTATTTTACTTGTACCTGCTCCTTGTAACATTGTAAAACATATCAATGTTTGAAAAATTTAAGCCATCATCTCTTAATATTTCTTCTGCTATCATCCCGTTTTCTTGTTTTGGAACTCAGATGTTTTCATTGTGCCATTCTCTCTTGTGGTTCTTTTTTGTACTTTCTATAATTTATCATCTTCATAATTTAATCTTTTTCTTAATAATCTTTATAGGTACATTAAATATAAACATCATGATTGCACTCATAATTTAATCTTAAGGTTTTATCCTAATTTACTTTACACTTTATATATTTTTTAGCTTTATTGGAGCCATTGTTGAGCCTGTGTACTGAATTCTTATATTCAAGAAAATTTCTTAGGTTCCAGATTTGGTAGTTGATTCTTGTTTTGTATTTATGATTTACCAATTTTTCTGCTATAATTCTTAATATTATCTTTGAATTATAGTACAATCAAATCTAGTTATTTTAAATTAATGTTTGTAGGGCCAACTACTGAGTTCCTCTGTAGGGCTTTTTCTTCTCAGGACATTAGTGTATCTCCACTGTCTTCAGGAAGGCTATATAACTGCAGATGGTTTCTGTATATCTATGTATGTATTTGCCCAGTTTTTATTATTTCTAGTGAGAAATCTGAACTATGTTATTGACTGCAGAAGAATATAGCCTCCTAATTTTGTTTTAAATTTGTGTAGTTTTTATTCCCTATTAATATTAAGGATGTCTTCTATTTCTGTAAGCAAAAAATGTTACTTCATACACATTGTAATTTCACGAGCAGATGCATGTCATTGTCTCTTGTCTGTTTTTTTGTCACAGTACCCTATTCTTTTTGTATTTTGTTACTTCTGCCTGTGGATGACATATGTCATTGAAAAAGTGCATTTTTGGAGGAGCCAGAAGGAATGCGTTCTACCAGAGATGATTTACATGTGCTCCTGGCTCATACATGAATTTAACTGATAGAAGTTAAGTTTCTCCTTTTCTTTTTTCTTTTCCATTTTTTTTTTTTTTTGATACAAGTCACACTGTGTAGTTCAGGCTAGCCCTGAACTCACTGGGTAGCCCAGGCTAGATTTGAATTCCAGTGATCCTCCTTCCTCTGCCTCTCTACTGGTGGGGTTATGGATGTGTACCCCAGTGCCTGCCCAGGTGTTACTATTAAGCCACTGTAAAACTTCACAGAAACTTCAAGAAAGCAATTAGAGTACCGGGCCTTCCTTACATCTACTTAAAGAATACTTTTCAACTTATTTGTCTTTTCTCTCAATCATTCTTTATTACCTACAGGCATTATTTGTGGATTACTTTTGCACTGTCTTCTGTGTCCCAAACTAATGTGAGTAGAATCACCTCCCAGGTTTCCAGTTTTGAGGAGGTTCTAGGCTTTCCTTCTTACCTCCTCTTCCCAAGCCATACTTTTGGCAAATTTGTCATGCATTGGATACAAACATTCTGGTGCTTGATTTAGTTCATATGTGCTGATAATAAAATATGACAAACAGGATAATTAATAAAGATGCAAATTTGTTGCCTCGCAGTTCTGGAAACTGAAAATTGTTAGATCGAGTGATGCTTTTCAGTGCCTGTTAAGACTGCTCTGTGCTTCCAAGATGGGGATGCGCTGATGCATTCTCTGAAGGGGAACAACACTGTGTTCCCCTTCCCACTTGCAAGAGGGGAAGACCAGAAGGGCTGAGGCGAGCTGGCTCGGGTCCTTTTCTAAAGCACTAATCCAGTCACAAGGGCAGAGCTCACTTGATTTAATCACTTTCCCCAAAGGCCTCATCTCTTAATACCATCACAATGGGGATTAAATTTCTACATCAATTTTGGAGAGGACAAGTTCACACTACAGCAGTCCCCATGTGTATAATTTGTAACATGATGTTTTTCTCCTCCTCACCCTTTTCATGCCTATAGTTTCTTGCCATTTGTTAGCCCTTAAATAATTTAAAAATATTTTATCTAGAATTTTAGTTGTGACTGTCAATAGAGTAGGTCTAAAGAAAATAGTTTATCATTATTGGAAATAGAATATATTTATTTAACTGGAAAAGAAAACACAACCTTATGAAGTGTATTATTTTAGAATTTATTGACATGATCAAAAATGTCTTGTAGGTGTTTGAGACAAATGGTTCTTTTATTCTTTGCTCAGTACAATGTTGATTATATCATTTTTGTAATATATGTATCCATTATAGAAAATCAGTGATCTTTACTGTTGTGCATATGTGCATTTAGAATTTGGTGTTGTATTTTTCAAACATATTTGTGTATTTTCTCAATTTCCAATTTGTGTGCACTGATATATTGAACTATAATGTCAGATATTTTGAATTTAAAAAATTTTAAAGTTTTAAATAGTTCTATGCAACATCAACATGGTGATAGCGAAAAGAGAAAATAACTAAACAGTTGTGAGGCTAGCTCTAGAATTAGCAGTAGGATAGCTTGTTGCCAGGGGATATGAAAGGGCTGGTGAGTGAAGAACACTTGGATATTCTTGTATTTGGAACACACAGCAATCTAAGCAATAAACAAGGTAAATATAAGCAGTAATGTATATACATTAATCATTTCTTTCCTATACATTTCTTGATGGAAATTATCAAATTGAATTTCTTAATTTGGTAAAATCAAAATATATATAACTCATTATTTAAAAAATAAAATTGTATGGAAATGTATTGTTCTCTGCAGATTTCCAGTAGAAACCTGCAGATGCTCACATAAGAAACATTCTTGCCCACAGTTTTGAATAAACATGTTGCAAGCCCAATATATTTGCATACCCAAGAGAATAATTGTTTCAAAGATATGGGCTGTGAACACATGTGGTTGTCTACTAGATTATGAACACCAGACTTGAGACATATATTTTTCAGGTGTACAGCTTGAGGAAATTATTGAACACTCAGCGCAAATGCTGTGTCTTGGGGAATATTTGGAGAAATGTAGGTGCTACTGTATTTTGAGTAATCAGTCCCTCTAGCTCTCATTGTGGCTGATGGAAAATTTATTTTATTTCCTCTTGACAAAGGAAAACAAAATTGTAACTCTCTTAATGCATAGTTTGTTAAGCAATTTCCATTTTCTAGTTGGATCTCACAGATGTTCTGAAATGGTTAAGCCAGAAAAGCATGTCTCAACTCATGAGGAACTTGTAACAAAACACATTTCCATCAGTTGGAGAAAAAAATATTTTATAAATGTATATATACATACATACATACATACATACCTATATACAAAAATCATCTTTAGAGGCCAGTAAAATCTTTTCTCACTTTATGAGGAGATCATATGCATATGATTCCCCAAATCTTTGACTTCTCATTTATACTTTGTATTTATTTTTGGTGGGGTTAAATGTTTGGAAGTATTTGCACACATCCAGCATAGCAGCTCCTGCAGATCTGAAGAAGCTTGAGCCTTCCGTTTATTACGTACAGAATGCGATTTTATAACTTATGCTTGTTACACTGACTCTGGATCTGATTTCCCAGTGAGCAGCTCACAGGTAGCTAATTTTCCCAACATGTCTAGTGTCAGTCACACCTCGCCATGTAGAGCGGCTACTTTAAATCAGCCTGGTCTCAGTAGGGTGACCACGACAGCCTGGTGTGCTCAGTCCATTTTGGAGCACTTAAGAGTAGTGTCCTCTTACATTCATGAAGGTGCAGTTTTGAGTGATAAATTATATGGCCACGCTAGATTTAAAAGGCTAAGATTCTGCTGTAGGAAGTAAAACGGCTTAATTTTACATAGTCATACTGTGCCATTTTTCTCACATAAAGGATGTCCATATATGTTAAACCTTTCCTCCCTATACTTTGGTTTTAAATATACAATTAATTTACATTTTGGTTAGAAGCATATGCAAAGTTCTTTATCTTGGTATTTACACAAAATATTACCATTTTTTATACTGTAAGGAATTTTATATAGACTTCTCTCAGGATTTTCCAACAAAAGAGTAAGGAAATATCTATATCTATGCATCTTAAAGATTTACTCTTCCATTATTATTTCCCTAAAACAAGTCGTAAATAATCAACCTATATCAAATACTATTTTTGACATGTCACCTAAGTGTCCTTGAGTATAATTTTATTCTTGTAGAATATTAGCTATAAATGCCTTCATATTTCCATGTGTGTTCAGTCATTGGATTTTTACTTTATAGAGAAGTATGCTCTTCTTAGTTTACAATTCTAGATAATTAAAGCCATTTTGTCTCTGATTTTCTGTTTCTTTGTAAAATCTTTACTTTGAGATTCTCTGTTCTTAGAAATTGGATGCTCAGATAGCTGATAATGTATCTTACCAAACCATGTGTAGGAGCTATATGACAGATTTCTGGTAGAATTACATAGCAGTTCTTCCAAATCTTTTTCAGAGAGTGTTTGTGTGTATATTTGAAATAAGATGAATATTTTGAATTTAAGGTAAGCAATAAGCACACAAAACCTATAAAAGAATAAGTTTTAAAAACCAAACACATTCATCTCAGTATTTTATTTATATATATGGAGTCCTGTGAGGTAATCCTAATCATACTAGTGATCCTGGGAAGAAATAATGGCTTAAGCTAACATATTCAGAAACATGGTAGATAATAAGAACCATTGTGAGTTTTGTTTTTAAGATTTTTAAACAAGAAAGGGAAAGAGTTTCTGCTAAATCTTCTCTTAATAGAAAGAGGCAAACAAATTATCTAGATGTTCAATCATTCCATATCATTGCAGTTTTACTGTATTTTCTATTCTTGATATTAAACTATTAGAAAAGGATATCTTATTTGTTCTGTTGAAGTGAAAATTCAGTAATAGCTCTCCTTAGAGGGTTATCTTCTGTCCTTAGACAGCAAACTTGGTGAGAGTTTAAAGTGAATCTAGGCTTCTCCTTTGTCTCATTTTTGTAATTTCAATCCTTCACAATTTTAGGAGTGGACAAGGAGGACTGCAGTCTTTTAACATGCTTTTATTATCCTTTTTCTCATGCAGCATTGTTCAGTGTTAGACTATGTCCAGGAAACTCAGGATTACAATGGAATAACTCTTGAAATTTTATCTAATGGAAAAAGTTAGAAATAACAGACTACACTTTTTCATCATTTTACCCAGCTCTGGAGAAGACCTTTAATTTCTAGTTTTCTCATTGCAGAGTAATAGAAACTGTCTATGAATCTTAAAAAAATACAAAAACAATATTACTTCGTGTCTTCATTCCTATGATCATTATTAGTAACTTTCAGTATAAAATATTGTATATACTTGCATGATCTAGCCTTAAACACTGATACTATTGTGTAAGTTACCAGTGTTGTAAATTTAAAAGTGCACAACTGACAACTCTTGGTAGCCCTGTGGCACAGAAGGATTTCAGTTTCTAATGATATATAGAGTTTTCAGACCTTAGACGTTAAACTCTCTCTTTTGAGTCTACCAGTAGCAATGTGTTCACCGTGAGTTTTCTGCTGGTCTATGCGCTTGTCAAACTGAGGTTAGCATCTCTAGAATTACACTGTCTTAAGTGCTTAGAAGACTGAGCGTCCATTGCTTGAATGATGTCATATCTATCTATAAGGTATTTTTGATTGTTTTTGCTTGTTGAGTTTGAATGAGAAATAGAAGAGAAGAACCTACTGGACACGTTGAGAAGTGAGGGATTTCTAAGACACTAAATAGATAAGGCAGTGGAAATGTCAAATAGGGAAGCAATACAGATGAAATTCAGGCTGTTTTTGTTCTTGAGGTGGCGTTTTGCCTCCTTGGGGTGAGTATAGGATTGAAATTGAGCTCTGCATCCTATGCCTGGGGAAAATGCTTTACTACAAAGCACGCATGCATATGTGTATGCTTTGTCTTTTATGTTTATTGATATAGTACCTCTAATATTAAAACAAGATTTAAATTCTAAAATTTTATGACATATTTTTAAACTACAAAAGGAAAAGTAATCACAGATCCCAAACCATGCAGATATATTACAGATAAACAGCAGTAACATACATGTGTACCATTTAATAATTTAAATGAAATAGATATGTGTTTGAATAGGTAGATTTACTTTAAGCACAAAGTAGATTATCCCAAGTAGAACAAAATCCATGCAGGTTAAATTATTGATTAAGCCCAACACAGAGTTTCCTTCTCATTCATGGTTTGTACTAAGTGAGAAATAACACTATTTTAAAGCCTAACCATTTTAAGAGATGATTTCACTTTAACATAAATTTAAAGTTTCCAAATATTTAAGAATTCCATAAATATAAACTACTATTTCTTTTCAAAATTTGTTCCACAAGAGCAATGAATAGTTCCTGCCGTACATGTAGAATGTTTCCTTTATTTTTGAATGTCTCTTTTCTTCAGCCTTTCTTTCTGCAGATTTTGGAATTTTGTTCCTCTCATGTTTTATTGAAAAGGCTCTCTGCCATTATATCATTTCGTTTTCCGGTTTTGTCCTTTTGTCTGAAGGCACATTGCAGCATCCTGGTCTAAGGACTCTATACAGACAGAGAAATGGATAGCTACAAGAGTATCTCTAGTCAGGGTTGAAAGAGAGCGCAGAGCTTTCTGAAACGAATGCGGTGAATGGGGGACATTTAGGTTATTGCCATGACAATTCTAATTGTTGGAACTTTATTCTTATTATGGTCTTTATTCCGTTGGATTCACCCTAACAGCACACGTCGACGAGTCACTTTAATTTCTGGGCTGATTTTGGAGAACATGTAGCCAAGAATCATCATCTTTTTGTTGAGCTAACAAAACACACGGTCAAGGGGGCCTGAATGGAATTGCATTTTATAGGCATGCAGAGATCGGTATGAAGTAAGACATGCTCTCTTTGACCCCTGGAAGCTCTCTCTAACAAATGATGGTGCTACATTTTTAAATTATAGGAGATTCCAATTACTGTGAAATTATGGGGCTATGTGAGCTCCCTCTACGGGCTAATTTAAAGTCTGCAAATTATATTTCTTCTTCTCCTTCTTCTTTTTTTTCCCGCCTTCTTCCCATTTTTCCCCCAACAAAGCCTCTGTGTGGCCTCTGGGATGGGGTGGCCGCCTAAGGGCCCAGAGGTTGTGCTCCTCGGAGCGGTGCAAGATGGCTGCCCCAAGGCTGTTTGAAGCTGGCGCGTTTGAAGCTGCCGCGCGTGTTTGAAGCTGCGGCATTTGAAGCTGTCGGGCTTGAAGCTGGCGCATGTGTTTGAAGCTGCGGCATTTGATGTTCCTGAGGACGTTTGTAAATTTGAGACAGACTTTAATATTGTCAGCCGGTAGGGGAGTCCTTTTCAACCCCCTTTTTATATTCTTTTTTTTACTTGAACTTTTTAAAAAGTTTTATTTAACTTTTTTTTCAACTATTTTAACTACTTATGTGAGCCGAGGAATGCTGTGATTCACAGTCATTATTGTAAGGAGGCTGTTATGTATTTTTAGTGCTGCTGGGACCATAGGAATTCTTGAGTGGCTTTGACTGGATACAACAATGTGGAGAATAATCCCAACTGTGAAAAATGCTACTGTGGCCACAGAATGGTACAGAATAATTTTTGAAACAGGGCAATCTCCTTGTTGCTTTTGGAAGAAGGCTGGGTCTGCATGCTGTTGCATTAGCAAGATTAATGACTGTAGACGTAGAACAAATGTGTGTGAGTGGAAGAAGTTGGGGATTCATACATGTTGAAATCATGTTTGAAGTTTTCCTAAGGCAAAGCGTTTTCTATTTTCTGCCTATTATTTTCCCCTCCAGTGTCGATAAGAAGGAGGAAAAAAGGTAGACATACTTGTGAAGCAACACTCTCAACCCTTGGGCAAGTCTGAAAATGAATGGTGGGTGTTATGAGGAGAAGCTACTCTTAAATGTGGGAGAAGGAAATGAGTACTGCAAATGTTGGGAAAGAAAAGAGAGCTGATGGTTGTCTGATAGTCTGTAGGTAATGATTTTGGAGATCTCATTAAGAGGAACCATATTTGTAGAGGTGAGAAAATGGGATAAAAATTGAGAAGGAGCCGTGAGTTGTCAAATCCAAACTGGACTGTGATGCAAATGATTTTTCACTCAACTCTTGGCCAGGGTCAACATCATGCAGTTGAATGCAGAGTTCATGAAGCAAGAGACACTCTTTTGGTCTCAAGGTCTTTTATCTGATGGTGGTTTGGCTGAGAGGGCTGCTTTGATGTCACTGCCATGAGATTTTCTCCTTAGAAGTAGAGTGTTCTCTTCTGTTGCTGATTATTTCCTTGAAAATTAAGTAGTGATTTTCTGAACATTGGCTATTTCTCAGGCTTAAAACTGTCTACTCATATGTCTACCATTGAATTTTTCATGGGGTTGAGGAGAGATTTCTGTAGGATTATATCTATTAATCTGTATTTTTGTTATGTGTTCGTATGGAGTTGATGGGTTCAATTCAGTATTTCATTCTTCTATAGTGAATATCTACATTTCCTTTAATTCAAAAAATAGGTATTGAGTCCACAGCATTACACTTGAGTTATTGCCTTTTAATCTAAATAGAATTGACTTTATTCTAAGAGAGACCTTAGATGATTTATCTATTAAACTGAGTAGAATGTGTTTTACACACATTTGAATGGTGAAAACATTTATTTCTCATATCTTTATGGAAGAAATGCTCTTGGAACTTGTTTCCATGCAAATAATTACTTTAAGGCTTTTCCTTCTTTAATTTGAAATTTCTGATTTGATGGGATTAGAAATTTGGTATTTTTTTTCTTATATTGTGTTGATGTATTTCAAACTCCAATTTATCATTACTAACTTCTTAAAATCTATTTGTTTAGAATCCACAGATCTTTTCCATTCTGTTAGCAAATTTGACAAGGTTAATATTTTATCATTTTTGTATTTTTTAAACTTTGTATGACATCAATTTATTGGGAACAAAGTGTGTGTAGATTGTGAGTGTAATATAATAATAGAATTTTATAAGTTGTAAGGCATTAAAAATTAAATGATCTGAGAAGTCTATAAAATTAGTGACTACATTTAGGCTCATATGCTACACACAAAATTTTCATAAAAACATTTACCAACAGAAGGAGAGAGGATATTTTACACATAAGTGCATAAGTACACATACCCATGTGTATATATGTGTATATATTTATTTATATTTCAATCAATTCAGGGTTTTTTTCATTATCACCTTCAATACTCATGTGGTTAACATACTGTTTTTCTTTTAACTTGAAGAGAATGATTTATGATTTTTTACTCTTTGCAAAAGTATATCCTATGAAGTCCCATAATCTGCATATGCCGACAAAAAATGGCTTGAGCATAATTAAATTTTAACATGATGAGTGAGAGCTACATGCATTTGGCTCTATATTTACTTAAGCATACATAATTCAATAAAGGATAAGGATAAATGTTGACAATTGGTGTATCTAATAAGAAACTTGTTAGGAAGCTTAGTCTGACTTTACATCTCACACTGCTCTTCTGACTGACTTGTGCTGCTTAAAAAAAGAAGTTGCAGCTTATTTTCAGAAGGTTTATTGCAGTGTTTAATGTAATATTTCATTTTTGCTCTTTCTATTACCTCAATTAAAATTAACTTCAGGTAACTTTTCCTTTCAAAGGATTTCTACACATGTGTGCTGCTTTCACCAAACTTTCCACAATGCAGATTGTTAATCCATGTAACTAGCTTTTCTTTGTAGCACTGTTTCTCTCTCTCTAATATGCATGCTCCTTTCTCTTTTGATTTTCTCTAAATGACAGATTTCCCTACTGTCCCATCATAGTGAAGTATATATTTATTTCTCATAGTAAAGAAATGGAAAAAAATAATTTTCTGAGTGTAAATCTGCTTTTTCCCTTACATAGAACCATGATATTTCTCTTTCTTTCCTTCTTTCTTTCTCTCTCTCTTTCTCTTTTCTTGCAATTCTTGGTGATAATATCTCCAATTTGCAACCAAGTCATAGTTGTTTAAGTATCCAAAGTACCATAAAGGATTATCAATTTAATTTCTTAAGAGTTGTAAAGTTTCTTATAAACTTCATATTACTGATTTTTCTTTGTACTATTTAATAAGTTAACTATCTATACTATTTTCATTTTTCTACTTTATATCAAAAGCATTAGAAATTTTGTACACAAAATTTCTGTCTTTATATTCCTTTTAAAAATTAGCTTTGTCTAGGTATTATTTATATGCAATAAAATATAGCAATATTTAATATATAGCCCAGTGAGTTTTGGTAAATATATAGCTCTGTAACAACCATCACAAATGTCAAATATTTCTATCACCCTGAAGATCTCACTGTTGCTCCTTTGAAGTTTTTTATACATTCATGTATATGCAAACATACCACACATGTTCTTTCCCTGGCAACCATGTTTTTCTTTTCTTTTCCTATGCTTTTTGTTATTTTGAGAATTTCATATTATTGATATCATGCAGCATGTGCTCTTTTGTGTTTAGCATGAGTAACAGCGTGATTTTAAAAATTTAATTTATGCTTTTGGATGTCTAAGTTGATTTTTCCTTTTTTCTTTTCTGAGCAGTATTCTACTGTATGGGCATACCACAATTTGTTTATCTAGCTCTCATCTGGCAGGCTTATTAGTGCTTCACAGGTTTTGGATATAACAAACAAAGCTGTTGTAAGCATTTATGCGCAGGGTTTTGTATGAAACTAAGTTTGATTTTCCTGGGTAAATATTTAGGTACAGAATTGGTAGGCTATATGGCATACATACTTTTAATGTTATAAAATATTATTAAACACATTTTGAATTTCATAAAATGTTATTATTTTCTAGAGTGGCTATACTATCCAGTGTCCCACCAGCAATGTATGATAGTTCTGATACACTATATCATCTCCAACACTTAATGTTGTTAGTCTTTTTAGCCAAACTGGTATGTGAGTACACATATATTCCTTTTTAACATTTCTTCCCAATACAATTACTTACTTTCTTACCAAATGTATTACGATCATATGTGTAACTGCAGTATGTTTCTTTTCATGTTATGTTTTTAGAATCTTATTTTTGAAGGCTTTAAACATATCATCATTTTTTAGTTTCTTTTAGTGCCTCATAAATAAAGGTAACTAAGATCCAAAATAAATAAGTAAACCACAATCTTGTGTGGGCATATTAATAAATGATTTTGCCTTTATTTTCATATTACTAGGAGTATAAACATTTGAGGAAGGTTTTTCTCGATCATGCATTTCACTGGTATCCATCACCTAACATAGAAATTACAAGTACGATTACATATTTCAAAACAGTTAATAGTAATCTATACTTCAGGAACACGTTTTTCAACAAAATGTCTCATATGTTTGACCAGTGAGGAACACTATACAACTCAGCCCTGACACTTTCTAGGATGAGTGTTTTTATACTTTGCCTCATTACAGAATAGAGAAAAACGTACCATTGTCCCTTAGAGAAGCCACTTTAATCCTGTACCGACTCACATTTGTCAGAATCAGTGATTTTTTTTAACCTTTTTAAAAAATAGTACCAACTGTTCTTAGATCTTTGACTTTGTTCCCTGTGTTAAAAAGATACATAGTCACTTTGTTAAATCCTTTAAAAATCCAGTGTAAATGAGAATCATCATCTCTAGTGCCTTATTCTTTTTCATATTCAAGTTTCATTTTAATACACAGGAGGGCTCTGACTTTTCTCACTATTACTAGTTTAAAACAGCCACTTGGTTAAGTCAGATTTTCTTTTTTTATATCAAGGGCTTATACAGCAACCAAAACTAAATGCTAATGAGTTGCACAAGCATAGCTGTCTTTTCTCAAAGAATCATATTTTGCAAGTCAACTTTCATTTAAAATAATAATCAGAGTTGCTTTTTATACATTGGTTAATATATATTAATTCTTTTACAAGCTATTTGGTGGATTTCTGTGTTTGAAGACTGTCAGAGCACTATGCAAACTTGTCAGTTGTGTCAGATTTCTTAAGTATGTAACATGATATTACAGAGTGAAGTGCACTTGCGATTGAAGTCATGAGGGAATCCAACTTTGTGAGAAATTCACTTTCGGTTCAAGAAAGGATTTTTCTGTTGAATAGAAGGCACTTTTTCATGTGACATTTTCTCACAGTACAAATTTTATACCTTTGATTTTGAATCATTTATTATTAGTGAATAAACATACTAGGAGTATTTGCAGTTAATACATTTGGTGGAAATCAATCTCATTTCCCTCTGCTCTGTGCTCAGTTAATGCTATTAACACAGACTAGTAAGTTTTTTTTTTCATAAAAATGTTGAAAGTTTGAGATCCTGTAATATTTTTTAATACTTGGAAGGAAAAAAATTAGATGATAAAACAAGCTAATATGTAAAACAATTCAAAACCACAATTTTACAAAATTCATTATAGAAATAGTTGATTTATTCTTGGTATACCACAGTTTTAAAATTAACGATGAAAAACTCAATATACAAAGACCTTTTTTTTTTTTTTTTTGAGACAGGGTCTCTCTTTGTGGTTCAGGCTGGCCCTGAGCTCAGCCTCAAACTCACATCACAGAAATCCTCCTGCCTCTGCCTCCCCAGTGCTGGGATGACAGGCGTGAGCCGCTATGCCCGGCACTGTGGTATGTGGTACTGGTTGCTGCTGGGGTGAGTCTCCACACCCAGTATGGTATGTGGTTACCGGAGATCGAATCCGGGTCCTTGCGCTTGCAAGACAGGCGCCGGAACCACTAAGCTAACTGCCCGGCCCAATATACAAAGACTTTAAAAATGGTTGTAGTGAAAGTTCAGTTACTGAACATTCCATATTCCACAAACATCTAGGTGCTTCGTTTGCTTGTTTCTCAGTGAACTAGTGGGATTAAACACTGACTTAAACCATGCCTCACACCTGGGACTCATTTATTCTTTAAATCATGCTGTATGTATTTTTATTAAAATTATTTTCCATACCTGCCCTTGGGCCATCAGGAACATGTTCAATAAATGACCAAATGCACATAGCTAACAATGAATTCTTTCCTTCATTCTACTTCCTTCTCGTTCCCTTTTTTTCTTTCCTTTTATTTTTAAATTTTCTTAAATGCTGTATTATAGGCTGCATTTTCTATGAGCTATGTATTATGGATGTCAGTATCTCAGTAACTAGGGATAATTTTGAGTATTTACTTACCACCAAGTCCTCAAAGAATTGTTATATCTTACTCTTCTCTAATGATTGTGTTCTTGGTCCAGCCTATAAAGCTTTTCAATTTGTCAGAAAAATCTGTAACAAAATGTTCCATTTAAGATGTGGTAGAAATGGGAAATAACTTGATGTACTACTAATATGAGGACTTTTGGATCTATTTGGTGAAAATGACAATTTTGCTGAGACTTGAGATAGTGTTAGAAAAGAAAAAGCTATCTAGTGTTTCACATATTAATTTACAACATTTATATAATCTAATAAAATCATAGTTTTCCTTTTTCATTTGATTTAGTAAATCAAATGTTCATTTCTCTGAGTGAACAAAGGTGCATAACCAATGATATTGTTTCATAAGTTTTAAATTATGAAAAAAATGATGAAGTTTAGGATCTGCTATTCTACACTCTGTTGCCTGGACATTCACGAAAACAGGTGAGGCAGGAAGATCTTCCTGACTTCCTGTCCTTCCTAAAAGAACTTTCTGAATAAAATGCTCATTCTAGAAAAGAAGACTATCCCTCCATCTGAAGACATACGACTCAGAGAAGTCAGAGAACTCTGTTTGTTACCATTCAGTCATGCCTCTCTGAGCAGTCACACTTCACAAGTACTTAATCTTCACCAAATTTAAGTATAAAACATGCACCAATTTACCTCTTTACCTCTGTCAGCATTTCTGAAGGTATTTTATTGAATACATTTATAAGATTTCCTCTTGTTCATGTTTCTTTTGTTAGAGAAGCTTCAGCTATGAGCCTAAGGATGGAAAAGACATTTCCCCCTACACTACAATAATTAAAACTACCATTAGATAAAAAGTGACAGAAAAGAAGAAAAATCAGGATACATTAAAAATGTAAAACTAGTGAATTGGTAGATTAAGTCAAGGGGAGACTGACAGATGAGCTAAGTAGCCTAAAGATAAGTGGTTCACATTTTAGCATATTAAAAATAAACAGTCCAGCTGAACCAGAAATCCCAGATGTACACCAATGAACACTCTAGTCAGAGCCACCCAAACGTTGTCATTTTGTGGAACATCCTTCCAATCTTTGTGATGTCATATATATATGCCCATTAATTAATCTATGTATTTATATATTAACCTTTCTGTGTTATTATCCCTCCATTCAGCCATTCGATTTGTGCATAATTAAAAAAATCATCATGTCCATATTTTTGTGGGTTTCCCTCATTTAATTCGGTTCTTCTGGTTTCCTAGGAAATTATAATATAGTGCAGAGTCACCGTGTCTGTGTAATTTCAGAGAATGCTTCATAATGCTTATTTTGTTTCCCAAGACATATTGTATACTCTTCCTGTTCCCATGCCAGTGGAGTTCACCAGATTCATTACCACTTGTCTAAACAAAGTGTAAGTAATTTATTTTTTCATTTGTCCAAAACATTGCATGAGTTCAAGCACTTGCATCTCTTCATAAAATGTTTTCTTCATACTGAGATTCTGCGGTTGCTTGGTAGGATCCCACTGCAAGGCTCTGATGTTGTAGAGTGTGGTTGGCAAACTAGTGCTCTTAGTCCAAATCTGAGTCCCTCCCTGTACATAAAGTTCTTATTTGTTTGTTTGTCTGGGAACAATGCTCAGTCATTTAGATATTGCCTGTGGGTGCTTTTGAACTAAGAAGTCAGAGTGGAGTAGTTGGCATGGAGACTATATGAACTGGAAATCCTAAAATACTTACTGGGTGAGCCTTTATGGGGAAAATATTTACACACTCTGGGATAGCGGTGTAGAGAAACTAATTACTGAACTATCTACTTCTTCAAATATGTAATCAACATTCATCCAGTAATTATCCAATGAGACTGAAAAGAAAAAGTCTTATCTTCCTTTCTGGTGAAATATAGAATAGATGCTACACTAAGCCATATCTCCATGGAAAATATTTAAAAGTAAAAGAAATTTTGAGGCATTAAAAGTTAATAAGAAATTTTATTTTCCTTGGATTCCACAAATAAAGTGAAGGTGAGAATAAGGGAAAATAGGTATTCAAGTATGAAAGATAGCATTTGCTACCTTTGGTATGGCTGCAGTGATGTTCATCTTTGGTGTAGATATTTGGTAAAGGGAGTTCACTTTTAATTTCAGGGATAACTAATAATAAACCCTCTTTACAGAGTTGGATTTAGAAAAGAGTAGTGGACCTCTACTCTGAGAATTTATAAAACTAGCTAATGTTATTTAGTACCAAATTAATATTTCTATAGAAAATAAAACTGACCAAAGAAAAAAGCTTAATGCGAAGAACTTACTTTAAACAGTTTCTCATTAGCGCTGGTCTGGGGGTAAATAGAAATCTACTTTGAAGAATGTTAATTTCTACTAAGGACTGAAAGAATTACTCACCTGCTGTTGCAAGAGAAACAAGTGCAGAACTCAAAGGAAAACTTACATGTACAACCAGGGAAGTCACTCTAAAGAAAAACAGCAGAAATAGATAAAAATATTAAACCTGTAGAGATTTTACAAAGTGACCTTCTACAACTATAAGACTACTGAACATGCTTAATGAATTGAGTTAGGTAGAAAAATGTCTGTGAACTATGAAATGATCAAATAGATTTGGGAAACTATGAAATACACAATATGATTGCAACTTTTAGAAAATGTAAAAGATGGGTTAAATAGAAAAGAATACAGAGATCAAGAGAATATTAGGTAACTGGAATATTTGAGAAAATAATCTAGAATACAGGACAGAATGACAGTAGGTTCAACAATATGATAGAAGATTGTTTAAAGACATGTAATGTTGAGGGAAAACCTTACATAATCTGACCTAGAGTCTCAGAAAAGAAAAATAGAATGTAGAAGAGACAGTGGGTAGAAAAGTAAAGGCAAGAAGTTTCTAGACTTTTTGAAAAACACTTTAATTTTCTGAATCAGAAATCTTAAAGAATAAAAAAAAATTAGTCTAGATATAAAAATTTCAGGTCTAGGCATTATGGTGCATGTCTACAATATCCGCATTTAGGAGGCTGAGATAGAAGAATTGCTATGAGTTCAAGAACAGCTTGGGCTACATAGTGAGTTCCAAGCCAGCCTGAACTATACAATGAGACTCTGTCACAAAAAGTTTTTTTTTTTTTTTTTTTTTTTCTTCAGAGTGAACCTGCCATTTTACTAAAGCACACACACAAAAAAACAAACCCTAAAACTCCCCTCAGTCAATATAAGGCAAGTTATCTGCAAAGAAATGAATAGATTGACAGCTCAGATTATAATAATATTAATGGAAGCTATAAGAAAATGTGAAAAAAAAAGTCTCCCTACAGAAAGTACTTGTCTACTCAGAACAATACATCCAGAAAACTGGCTTCTAAAAGTGAAGCAACCTGAAGAAAATTCATGACAAATAAGAGCAATACATTAATTTCCCTAGTGTGGGGAAAAACATCCATTAACAGATTTCTTTTTTTAAGAGGAGGGTTTTAAATTGGCTCATGCGCGTAAGGGACTCTGCCCATGGCTGGCTGGCTCCAGAAGAAACTCTACGGCAGAAGGATGAGGTGTAGGAGAGTTGGTCACTTCCTGGCAGTTGGCAAACAGAGAGAAGAGAGAATAGAGGGAGGAAGATGCATCCAGTGAAGTCACGTGCGTCACCCATCGTGACCCGTTCTTGCAACCAGGCCCCGCCTCCTAACAGCACATTTGGCCATGAGCCTGTCAATGGATCTATGCTTTGAGGAGCACTCCCATGATCCGCTGACCTTCCATAAGCCTCTCCCTCTGAAGACATGAGGTATTTGGGGGACATTCTAGATTTAAACCATAACCCTGAGAATTTACCACCAACAATGCTTTGCCAAAAGGAATTCTAAAATAGGTTGTTCAGAAAAAAGATCAATCCCATTTGGGAAACCAAGAAATCTAAGCAAATATTGGCTACATAGCACAATTCCTTTTTATGAGAATAATTAACGAAAACACTGCCTCCAAACACTGTTTGTAATTGGAATTAAAGAGTCTCTCTCATAGGTTTTATAAAGTTTTGAAAGAATAAAAAAAATTATCTTGAGGTTTTAAGTTTGTTCTTAGGGGCTAGGGATTTAGCTCAGTGGCACTGTGCTTATTTAGCAAGTGCAAGGTTCTGAGTTGAATTTCATTACCAGAAAAAAAAAATAAAGGAAGGAAAAAGAAAGAGAAAAATCTCTAAAACAAATGCTAAAATATAAAAAGTATGTATAGCTCTCAAATGACTAGGTAGAAACTTGTACTAAGGGAAATAGAAATCGATACCAACCATCAGCATTAAAGTCAATCAAATAGATAATCAATGAATGGAAAAGTATGTTAAATAAAAAGTAACAACTAAAAGAGTAAATATATGATGATATTCAATATGAATAAATAAATTTCTTAGTGAGAAGACCAAATGGATTAAATTCTACTTGGAAGATAGAATGAATTTTTAAATATAAAATGAATTTTAGTCTAAAACTAGCACATAAATCATAAGAAAAATGTGATATACACATTAATGAAAGAAATCTATTATAGATATTATTAGAAAAGGAAAGGAAATCTCATGGTAAGACCCAAAGCAAAGCAGAAAAACCAACAGTGAAAGAGCCTTTACTTCCAAGAGGTCAAAACATGATGAAATTTCAATTAATCAAAAATATATAAACATCCTAATTTCCTCTAAAACCATTTCTTTAACATACACAAAGCTGCAGTGATAGATTTACAAAAAAAAAAAAAAAAAAAAAAAAAAAAAAAAAAAAAAAAAAAAAAAAAAAAAAAAAAAAAAAAAAAAAAAAAAAAAAAAAAATAAAAAAAAAAAAAAAAAAAAAAAAAAAAAGCATTTCAAGTGCACGAGCCTTGCCAGTATCTCTCTAGGAATGGACAGATCTGGCAGAGATGAGGAACGCCGTATGAACAACTTTTCCGGAGGATGTGGAGACACCACCCCCAGAGACTGGAAGACATATTGACGATTTATCCAATGTGAGCACATCTTAATGACTTGATATAATAAGAACAGACTTGAGAATAAATCCATAAGCACTAGCAAAAGCAAATAACATGTATAGGGTGGGAAACAATAAAATACTAAAAGAAAAATGGGAGTAAAAGTAAACCAAATTTGTTCTTTGAAAATGCCAAAACCCATCTAGCATGAATGCTGAAGAAAAGAAAATGAAAGACAGAAAAAGGATATATTATTAAAAATACTTATATGCTGCCAAATCAGGCCATATGAAATAGCAATGTCCTATCAAAAATTACTGAAACCTAATGAAAATAATATATGCAAATATTCTACAATGAATCCCTAACTTATAACTGGCCTGATACACTAAAAACTTGGGTCCCAGCTGGAATTTTAATTTTACCTGGTGAATAAAGCCTTGAGTTGTGATTTGAATGCTGACCGCTTGTGTTTCCAGATGGGCGCAGATATTGATTGAGTCCTTAAAGTACCCTGGAAAGAGCAGGACAACATTAACGCTTTCCCATATGGTCTTAATTGAGAACTCCTGGACCAATATCTCTCTGAGGACACTGAGACCTGCCTGGAAGAGGTGTGGCCTTTGAAGGCAACTGACTAACTTGAGTTACAACCAGCACTGGGGAACAAATTGAATTTGTAAGTCAAGGGTCCATTTTATATTACTGAAAATTTGAGTCAGTAATCTTCTCTCAGGAATTGTTGCCACATAAATTTTTGGGAATATCTTACCAAATATTTAAGCAAGTGAAAATTCCAGTCTTATAAAATTATTTCAGATGAAAGAAAATCTATTCTACTGTTTATATTTTGCAACTAACAGTATGAGAAAGGACAATTATAGATTGATTTCAGCATGAACTTAGATTTAAAAGCCTAAAAGTGTTAGCAGAATGAATCTAAAAATATATAAAAATTGTGTGAAAACAAAATGGATTTTTTCACAGAAATGTAAGATAGTACAGTATTAGAAACAATGGATTATCTTATATGCCCAGAAAAATTACATCATGAAATTTAATAGTAAAAATAACCATACTATTTTTAGTAAAACAAGTAGAAAAGCTAATCCTTAGCCAAAAAGTAAATGTCTAAAAGAATTATAATGGAGCATCATATTGAATGGTGCAATATTGAAAGATCTACCTTTTTTTCTTTTTTGGACATTGTCTTATCCTGGATTCTGTTGTTCCAAATGAATACTTTGAGGTAGGTAATTCAGAAAGGAAATTTTATTGTGGCCCTTTTTTTTTCAATGGATGGCAAGTACACCATTTGTGTCACAATGGGGAGGATGACTTGACAGGCCAAAGTGTGCATTACAGTGAATAAGGGTTCTGTTTTGAAGACAAAAGGGGGCAAACAAAATTAGATGCTTTATAATATTGCACTGCTATAAGAAATAACTCATTCCTATGTGAATTAATACAGTTTCTTGAGAAAGATGTTAAACCCTCTTAAAAGTCCCACCTTCCAACACTGCTATTTTGGTGAAACAGAAGCAGCAGAGGACTCGGAGATGAACTGAATGCCCTCACAACTTGCATGGTTGGGTTTAGGTTTCGTTTCTTAAGGCTAAATTAGGTATTGTTTCCCTACTAAGAGGCACAACAGTGGTTTAAACAGTCAGTTCCTGCAAAGCACGCTGGGCACTAGAAAATCTTAAGGATAAACAGGGCCCTATGGTAGGGCAAAAGTCTTTCCAGAGTGATACTGGGCCATGAGGAGAGAGAGATGTCCAAGGCAGAAGAGTTTGGCAGGGAGCTGGGGCAAAGATAACCCCAGAACGAGTCAGGATGACCCATTGAAGGGTAGGATAAGACGAAGCCTGGGCCCGAGGGCTAACATGCCAGGCCCTGGGATGGGAACATGATAGCCACAGAATGCTATGGGTGGCCTGATGAACAAAAGCCCAGTAGTGGGATCCTCTTACTCAGGATGTGACAATAACAAGGTAACAGATACTAGTACAGCTATGCCTACATTCATACGTTTCACACACTTAAGAAAAGTACCTTGGTTCTGCTTGTGTTGATAATTTTTAAAGTTATAATTAATGGAACTTGTATAGGTACACTTGCTAAATACCCAGAGTTCTTGTTGGCTCATTTTCAGTTAAACTTTCCTGGTTTTAACCCCTCCACTTGGCCCAGAGTGGTCTGAGATAGTCATTTTTGTGTATAAAAACCCTTATGCAGGAAGTCTTAGGAGCAGCCTGATCAGATCCTCTCCCAGTACTGGAAGCTTTCTGCTTTCACTCTTTTCTCTCTTGACTGTCTGTCTTAGAATTCTTTTTTAGTGGAGAAAAGAACCCAGAAGCTCGACAATAGCCACTGGAAATTCATTTTCAACATGAGTCCTAGTGGGGACAAACCATATCCATACTATAACAGGTAGGGACCAGGATAACATGATTTTAAAATATGCATGGAAAAACAGTAGACAAGAAAAGCCAAGATAAATTCTTACTATAACATGAAAGTAATTAAGATTAATCTTCTATATAAATATTTTAAAAATAGGTCAGTGGAGAGAGCCCAGTGACAGACTCCCAGTTTCTTTAAGACAGCACTCTGGCATTACAGGTCAGTGAGC
>PVIR01013459.1:0-42302 GCA_004026965.1 Petromus typicus
CATATTTGGGTGGTTTCCCATAATTTGCTCCTCCCCAACACACACACATGCATGGCTGCAGTGAATTCCTTGTCTGCACGTCTGTGATCCTGTCTGAAACTATTCGTATACTGCATTCCTAGAGGGAAGGTTTCTGGGGCCAATGTAGATGGCGTAAACTCGGTCTTCAGAGACTTTGTCCCCACAGGGCTGTGCCACCAGCCTTCCCAGCCTGGTCCAGCTGGCGTCTCAGGGATCTGCGTGCGGCCCCACGACGTAAAGAACCTGGTTCCACCGACAGCTGGCAGTCTCACATGTGGGTGGCGTGACCGGAGGGGCCCTGCTCCGCCAGCCCGCTAGAGCCCTCAGCAGGGCCAGGGGCAGGTGGTGGGAGGAACCCTGTCCCACCCAACCAGCAGGAGCCGAAGCCTCAGGCTTCGTAGGGACAGCTGCCCAAGCTGTGATCCCGGCCCCCTGGGAGGACAGGGGCTGGAGTCCAAGCCCCCACATCACCTGTGCACCGGCGCCAGCCCCCTGAGGAAGGTGCACGACTCGCTCCACAGGGGGCAGACTGAGCGCTCTGCTGCAGGCCAGGCTCGGGCTCAGCCACCTCCTCACTCGGGACAAAAACCAGCACCGCACTAAAGGAGGGCGGCCCACTTGGCTCTCGGTCTCAGTCCATGGCCAGCTGGCTGCCGGGAAAGAGGGTGAGTGAGAGGGATCCCGGGACAGGCCCGAGATGAACCCCACAACCACGCAGGACGCGACAGGAGCTGAGCCACTGGCTGGACCTCGGCGCGAAGTCCTCCCCAGGGTTAGCAGTGGAAACCAGCCCAGCGGCGCTGAGAAGCAGTCAGTGCATGGACCAGAGCCTAGTGGACCACAGAACATTTTCACCTTTCTTTAGGAAGCCAGAATTTACCTGATGAGCAGAACAGACAAACAGGAAACAATAAAGAAAACTACGGTTGTGATTGCTGGTGGGCGTGAGTCTCCACTTGTATGTGGTTACCAGGGATCGATCCCCGGCCTTTGCAGCTGCAAGGCACACGCGGGAACCACTGAGCTAAATCCCCAGCCCTAGCGGGCCTTTTAGAGCCTCTGACGATCAGGACGTCTGGCGTGTCCTGGAGCCAGAACCTGACACAGAGACTACTGTCTAGTGCCATACAACAGGAGCAGGGGGTATAAACACGCTTCAGATTGCTCCAGTGGGACAGACACTTGGGTGTAACTACAGCAGAAGTGTACACCTGAGCTTCACCTGACATCCAGGTGGTGCCGAAGGGAACCAAAATAGACTAAACAAGCGCAGAAGAGTACTGTGTTCCCTCAAAACTGTCAATCTTGCCCAATCTGATTTAGAGACTTAATACAGTCCAATGAAAACTCTAGCGGTTTATTTTACCGACACAGGGAATTTGACATCAAAATGTAGCTGGCAATGTAAAGAAATAGGACTATTTGAAAGAGTTTTGGGGGAAAAAAAGAATAAAATTAAAGGACTGTAAAAATAAAATAAAACCTTGGAGAAATCAGCTCCATGGCTGCCCCACCCAGACAGTCCAGTCTGCTCCGCCGCTGGGCCCACGGTGGTGGAGACAAAGCACTGGCACAGCGGAGCGGGCAGGCCAGCCGGGCAGCCGCGACGCGGGGCAGAGCACACGCTGCAGATCTCGCTCCTGCGCGAGGCCGGCTTAGCTTCGCCCGGCCCGGAGGCCTCCGGGATGAATCAGGAGCGTCGGCGCCTGTGGAACAAGGTCGCCCATGCTGCCCTCTAGCGGCCGTCCAGGGAAGTGCTCAGGGCCGCGCCCCGGCCCCCCCACCCCCAGGAGAGGCTCGGCCCCCCCCGGCCCCCCGGAGAAGAGGCTCGGGCCCACCCGCCTTCCCACTCCTCAGCCTGCGCCCTGCCCGACCGGCAGCCCGGAGGCGACCGAGTCACTGCGGAAGGAGCGTGCGCTCGCCGCTCACCCAGCACGGACCTCCGCTCCCAGGTTGGCCAGGGTCCCCCGCGACCACTCAGACACCAGCTCCTGCGGGACCCTGCTCGCTGGCACAGCCCTTGGGAACCTCCTCACCGGCTCTGCTCGGGCGTCAAGCACCTGCCAGCAGGATATCCCACAGCCAGGGTGCCAGGGAAGCGCCCACCCTGCCCTCAGGGGCCCAGGCTCGGGCGGGTGGTTGCCAGGGTCCTGCGTGCCCCGCAGCAATGTCCCCTGTGGACACCTGTGGCCAGGGGAGCTGCCCATCGGGACGCGGGAGCAGCATCTCCCAGAGGGCCCCTCAGCTCAGGAGAAGCCAGACCCTCTCCTCAGGGCTGGGACCTGGCTCTTGGATAGCAAGGTCAGGGGGTCTGGGGGAGAGAGGGGTGCAGCCGCCATGGGCACTGAGGGCAGACAGAGACGGACAGAAGCCTGGCCCGCCAGGGTGGGCCAGTGCTTTGCTACAGTCCTGTGCAGACTTTACAGAAATGCGTCTGGGTAGATCCAGAGTTTTACAGAGAAAAGAAAATGCAGTATGTTCATGCTTCACGCCTACGGGGCATAGTGGTCATTGCTGGGCGGCGGGGAGAGGAAGCGGGTGATCCCAACCCTGTGCGACAACGGAGGGAGCCACACCCCGTCCCAGGGCTCAGGAGGCTGAGGCAGGAGGAGGTCAGCCTAGATTGCACGGTTGGACCTTAACTCAGAAGCACCCCAAAAAAGCTTCCCTCCTCTACCCATGCGGATGATGCAAGGATCAGCGCAGCTTGGAGTGCAGCTGGGGTACCCCGCCTCCACCCCCTGCTCCCACGTGACCATGTGAGAAATGTCAGCCGTCGGGGCAGTAATGACAGGCCGCTGTGCCTGTCATCTCCGGCTGGGAGCAGCAGAGACACTGGGCAGTTACCGAGCGTCCCTGACCTGGAACCTGAGCTCCCCTCAGGAAGCGGTGCCCGCGGCCCTGTGAGAAAGCTGCGCTGAAGGGCGTCCCAGCTCGGCCGGCCCTGCCGCGCTGGAGGCTCCGGAGCCGGAGCAGGGGTCACTCCGACGCCCGCGTGCCCGGCAGGGCCTGCGCACCAGCTCTCCTGGGAAGCGGCTTCCCCAGAGCCGGGAGCTGGGTCAGCGGGTGGCAACGGCCTGGGGGAGGCGCCACCAGGGCTCTGTCATTCCAGGGTGAGTGTGTCGCTGGCCTTCGTACCCCTAGGAGTGGCATGGATCCTATGGTGTGAACACGCGTGTGCACCCGTGCACTCTCACCGCCATCGCTGTGTGTCTGTAACACGCACGCATCTCGGGAAACCCCCGACGGGCCTCCCTGGATGGCTCAACCGGCCCGCAGGGCCCGCGAGGGGCTGAGCATCTCAGACGCACCTCCAAGTGGGGAACCGACGCGGAGGCGAGCCCGCTGTGCCCCAGGGCGCAAGGCTGCAGAGGATCGAGGACCCAGGACTGATGAGGAGCAGGCGGCATCGAGGGGTGAGCGGGCGCTTTCCGAGTGTTCAGCCCGGGACAGGACAGGCTCCTGCGGGCCGAAGGGAGAGCTGGGCTCGGCAGGCCTGCAGTGCCCGCCGACGCCGCCAGGGGGCGACGTGCACAAGGCTACGCGCCGGCCTGGGCGCCTCCGCCCTGCCTGGCAGAGCCCCCGCGACCTGCTCCGGGCTGTCCCGGTTCTTCCCACGCAGTGACTCCCGTCCTCGGTCCGCTGGGCTCCCCCACTGCCACGTGGTCTCCGATCCTTCCAGGGGCCAAGGCGCGAGTGGAGCTGCTCAGGCACGCTTGCCCAGTACCATTCCGCACACGCGTGTGTGCACATACATACACGCATGTGCTCGTGCATATACATGCACGCCTTGCACACAGGCACTTAGGCATAACACGTATGTGCTCACATGAGTGCACCAGGTACACCCACACACGAACATGTTCGCAGACATGCACATGTAAGCACAGACCCACTTGCATGCAAACACATATGTATGCATACACAAATATCCAACCATGTGCGTGTGCGCGCGCGCACACACACACACACACACACACACACACACATACACACACACATGGGCTCCTGAACACTGCCTGACACCCCGCAGGCCTGAACCAACACCTGCTGGCACGGTGACAGCGCAGAAGTCACCTGGCTGCCCCCGGGCCCAGGGCCATGGCCCTGCTCATCATCTGCCTGCTGTCCACCTCCCACTGGACTAAGCTCTGCTCGTGCCAGTGCCAGAGGTGGCAGCTCCACTGTGTGACGGAGCTGTCAGCTTCGCGCTCAATTCAAACGACGACTTCCGGGCCTGCGCCTCCCCGCGGCCTCAGCACGGCTGGTGCGGCGCCTGCCCCTTTCGCGTCCAGACGCTCGGCCCACAGCGTCCCCTACCTGTGACGGAGCGCACAGTGGGTTCTCAGAGGGCACCGCCGGGCTTACCTCCACCCTGGGAGTGCAGACTGAGGCTCCGTGCTGGGCACGACCTCGTGCACCAGAAGCGCACCAAGGGCCGAGGCTGGAGAGGGTCAGGGACACAGGAAGGGGCGGGAGAGGGGGCGGGGTGGTCCCTGAGCGCTCAGGGTCTCTGGAAGCAGGATCAGGGTTCCGGAACCCTCCGTTCCCCTTCCCTGGGGGCCTTGGAGTGCCCACCCCAGCTCAGAGCAGCATTGTGGCCACAGGAAGAGGCGCTAGGTACCCCAGCACCTGAGGCCCTGTCTGCTTAGGCCACCGGGCCCGCAGTGGACAGCGCCCAGAAGCCAAAGGCCCCGTTCCCAGACTCCCAGGCCCCTTGGGGACTCTGATCTTTCTATGCCCGGGCACCTAGGGAGAAATGGCGCCAAGGACCTCAGTATGAGGCTCCCTGGGGACCTGCAGCTCCTGGGGAGACTGAGGCAGGAGGATTTTGAGTTCAAGCCAGCTTGGGCAGTTTAATGAGACCTTGTCTCATAATTTAAAATATACCAGGCTGAGGATGTGGCTCATCGGTAGCTTCTGCCTCATATACCTGAGGCCTTGGACTCTGCACCTCTGACTGCAGGGGACCAGGGCCTCAGCACCCCAGCCCAGCCCTGTGCAGATACTGGAGGGGCCAGAACAGCCTTGGGACCCTGGGCCAGGAGCAGACTCAGGTCTGGCTACCCGTGTCAGAGCTAAAATTTCTTAAACACATTTTGCTTTAAATATTAATTCAAGGAAATCAGAGAAACAGGGTAAAAGGCATGGCCAGTGTCCATCCTAGTGACCCTCCTGTGGCCTGCAGGCGTCCTCCCACCCGGGTGCTTCAGAGCAGGGCCACTCAGGCATCTGTGGCCTGGAGCCTTGAGGACCCCACAGCCTTCCATGTCCAGGAGGTGGCCTGGGGGGCTGCAGGCAAGGCTGTGTTGGGGTCAGACAACTGCCAGCCTGTCCCCTCTGCCATCACAGGGGACCGTGCTGCTGCTGACGTTTCACAGCCAGGCTCCAGTCAGTGCTCCACAGTCCACAGAAGGTCCTGGGCCCCGACCCCCACTGTCCACTTGCTCTGCCCCTTCCTCCGTGGATGGGTGTCCAGTCGTGCCAGCTGTGGCCTGTGGGCTGGAGCCTGAGCCAAGTCCGAGCCTGGACAGCACCTGCCTGCCGGGCCTGGGTCCCTGGGGCTGAGCCGGTGAATTTGGCGCTGTCTGTGGACACTTGGTGCCCAGCAGGAGGCGTCCCGGAGCCCCTGAAGCCACCACACACACAGGCCTTGTAGACTAGTAGACAACAGCGGAGCCGCGGCTGCCCTGCAAAGCACGGGGCAAGAGAGAGGCCAGGCCTGTCCCTTCCTGTCCTGTTGCCTGTCCAGTGTCCACTTCCAGGGCTTCTTCCCATTGTTATCCCTCTGCAGGCTGGGAAATCACCTCTTCCTTCCTCCCTGCCCGCGAAGGGCCAGGCACTTGCCACCCTGCGGTCAGGTCACCCTGGTTCCCACGCCCTGTCTGGGCGGGGCATCTTCCGGGAAGACTCGAGTTCAAAGCGGGCTGACCGTGGCTTCCTGCTCTGCTCACACCTTCCTCCCCGTGCCTTTCAAGTCCCGGCCGACTGCAGTTTCACGGGACACCGGAACTTTCCTCCAAACGGAGATCAAAGCCCGGCAGAGGCAGCCTGCCTCCCCGCCCCGTGCAGGCTTCCTGCCATCTGCGCGCCGTGGGGCAGGGAGCTTCGGGGCTGCAGAGGCAGCGGCGTGCCAGGCCGGCCGGGAGGTGACCGTCCAGCCGCGGGGCCCAGCACCCAGCGCAGAGGCGGTGCACAGCAGCCGGGGCCACAGGGGGGCGCTCACTGCACTGGGGCAGGGCCTGGGCTGGGCCAGGGCCTGCGTGTGCTTAGCCAGACACGCTGGGCTGCCCCTCGCGCTCGGAGTATTACTGCCCTGGGGGAGCTGTGACCTATTTGCCTCATGCTTGAATAAACATAACGCTCACCACTTGGCCACCGGGGACACCTGGTTACTCCCTGCATGGTTGGTCTGGAGTCTGGGCAGCAGCGCTTCAGCGGGAAGTTTTCCTGCCCTGTCTTAGACCGAGGCCCCAGGCTGGCCGGAAGTGCTCGGCTTTTTCAATTGAAATCAAAGTCATGCCGGAAACCAGCAGGAGGTGCTGGTGCCTGACCTCCCCCCCACCCCACCCCCACCCCCGCGGGCGGCTGCACACAGGCGTCGTGCTGTCCACACTTCCTCGTGTTGGGTCTGCCTCGGCCACGGCACAGGCCCAGCCACCTGCCCCTCCTCACCCACTCCAGCCCTCCTGGACCTGAACTGCTGCCGGCACCCAGGAGAGCCCGGGAAATTCCAACCCCGCTTTCCAGGGGGCTCTGGGGCAGCAAGAAGAAAGCGGCCTTTGTGCCAGCCAAGGCCGGCCTATTTGCCACCTGCAGCCCTCAGGGCTGGGACCTGGACCCACTGAGAGGTGGCCGGGACCTGAGGCTCCGAGGTGGGCACCCCCGGTACGGGCCGTGCCCACTGTGTGTGCTGTGGTGCACCGGGAGGGGGCTCCCCATGGGAACAGAGTTTCTCTTTTGTACACGAATGTTCTAGGGCCGGGGATTTGGCTCAGTGGCTCCGGCGCCTGTCTTGCAAGCGCAAGGACCCGGGTTCGATCCCGGGTTAACCACATACAATACTGGGTGTAGAGACTCACGCCCAGCAGCAACCAGTACCACATACCACAGTGCGGGGCGTGGTGGCTCACGCCTGTCATCCCAGCACTCGGGAGGCAACGGCAGGAGGATTGCTGTGATGTGAGTTGGAGGCTGAGCACAGGGCCAGCCTGAACCACAAAGAGAGACCCTGTCTCAAAAAACCTTTAAAAAAAAAAAAAAGAATGTTCTAACTGCACGGAGGCAGGGGCACAGCAGGGTGAAGGCAACAGATGTCACCGCGTGTGCTCACATACAGGTGCAGGGAATGAGCATGCACCGAACACCAGGCAGACACAAGCACCAGGGTCCCCACGGCACCAGCAGCATCTACCTCCCCAGAGCCAGCGCGAGATGCCGTGGACTGGGTGTTGTGGCTGGCCCTGCTGAGACCCGGCTCCTGGCTTTTCCCAAAGCCCCGCGCACTTGTCGCCCAGTGTATGTCTGCCCCCGGTCACCGCTTATCACCTGGCGCACTGAGAGGGCAGGTGAGGAGGCACAGGCCTGGCCCTGACCCCAGAGTCTGGGAGGCTGAGGAAGGACGATCTCAGATTCAAGCCCAGCCTGGGCAACTTTGGAAATCCTGCCTCCAAATAACAAAAAAGGGGCTGGAGATGTAGCTGAGTGAGAGGTCCTGAATTCAATGTTTTTTATGAAGAGACAAGGGCTGAAGACAGCTTCGCTCCACGCACAGCAGAGGCTCAGACCAGGTGAAGAGGTTGTGGGGACAGCAGCAGACACCGCAGCCCAGGCTAGGGTCTCCTCCGGAGCTTCAAGGACAGGGACTGCCAGGGGAGGGGCACAACTGCAAAGGGACGTGAAACCTGGAGCCGACACGGGAAAACATGTCACTCCCAACCTGCTGGACGCCCGGTGCGATGAGTCCTCACCCTCGAAGGTGAATTCTGAGGAGCTGCAGAGGGTAAGAGTGGGTAATAGGGAGGGATCAGAACGGGGCAAGCGTCGCTCCTGCACACAGGTGGCCCCCAAGCGGGTTGCCAGTGCGCCCACTTCTCTGAGAAGCTTTATCGAGCCACGGCCTGAGGTGGGTACATGAATCAAACCACAATCAACCAGTAAGATTGTAAGGAGAGCAGATTGATCCAGTGGGAGCAGGACACGCGGCGGCATGAGCAGCGGGGGCCACCGCCTGCAGTCTCACTCAGGTGGGGGTGGGCGCAAGCCCAATGACTTATTTATGCGGAAGTCCCCAAGGGCGCAGGTCCCCCAGAGCGTCCTTACCCTCCCTGTCTGACAGTGCTTCTGCCTCCCTGAGGACTCTCCCCCAGGCAGGACACAGAGCTGTGGACACTGACCTTTCCCGGGCCGCACAGGGCCCACAGGTGTCAGTCCCCTCACACAGAAACGTGCCTCCCAGTCAGCTGCCCTCTCTGACGTCCGCCACGGAGAAGACGTGGGCCACAGCCAGGCGTCCTGAGTCCCCTCCCCGCTCCCCGCCCTGGGAGAAGGACCCCGTTTCTCAGCGTGTCTGGCCAGTGTGGGGAAGAGCACTCTTGCCAGTGTCCCCAAGCTCCTGGGTGGATGCAGGGGGTCCCTGCACCTCACTTACACACGCTAGCACTGCCACGGGGACACAGACCCCACACAGAGGCAGGGGTGGCCTGTGGGTGGGGATAGGCTGTCCCATCCCCAGCGGGGACTTGGGGACATCTGCAGACTCTTTTAACGGGCACACAAGGTGAGCTGCTGGCATCACATGGGAGACACCAGGGATGTAGGACCCCCCGGGCGGATGTCCTGACCCCTCAGAACCCTCCCGAGTGCATCCGCCTGACCCCTCAGAACCCTCCCGAGTGCAGGTGGTACCAGGCCAGCCACGGCCTCTGCCAGGAGCCAGCCCTAGGAAGAGCTGGGTGCGACAGGCATGGACCAAGCCCCCGAGGGCGTCCGGGTGAAGGGCAGCCTGTGCCATAGTGGGCGCTGGGGCCTGCGTCAGGACATGGGCGTAGACGGGTCCCTGCTCACCAGCCCTGCTGCTCGACTGGATGGGCCCCTTGGGGAGGCCGACATCTTTGAATCGAGGGATTTCATATAATTGGGAGTTGCAGTTCCTCTCACAGACACGGCAGGCTTGGCGTGGGCAGGTTGCGGCTGCCTGGGCAGATCCCACAGCTCTCGCCGTACCCTGGACCCGGACACGGCTCGAGCAGCTGGCCCAGGAAGGACCGGGTCCAGCTCAGCCCCAGAGGGGTGTGGGACCCCACTGGCTAGCCCTGGGGCAGGGTGGGATGTCAGAGGCCCCAGCCTGAAGGCACTCCCAAACCACGGCCCCTCGAGCTTCACTGACGACCCTCAGCCCGTGTGCACAGCTCGGGCCGGGCTCTGAGCGTGGTGGCAGCTGGGCAGCCCTGGCTGTGTTCAAAGCTGTGCCAAGAAGCAGCCACTCCTTTTGGTAAAAGTCCCTCTCTGCAGGAGTGCTGTGAGTGGCGTGGGAGTCCCCAGCACCGCAGGGCTCTGCCACACCCACAGCTGCCCCAAATACCTGCAGTCCCCAGTGCGGAGACACACAGGGACACCCTCCAGAAGTGGGACCTTGGAGACGGCGGACTGGAGTCAGACCACCAGGTCAGGGTAAAAACGGATGATTTCTACAAGGAAACCAGCCATAACCTCCGCAGGACAGAAGGGTCTGTGCACCTTCCTGGGGTGAACTCAGCATTT
This sequence comes from Petromus typicus, assembly GCA_004026965.1. Classification (NCBI taxonomy): domain Eukaryota; kingdom Metazoa; phylum Chordata; class Mammalia; order Rodentia; family Petromuridae; genus Petromus; species Petromus typicus. The sequence goes on from PVIR01013459.1 coordinate 9,784, forward strand.
GAGCCCAGGAGTCAGGCTGACTCGCCCCTCTCACCACCTCCGGAGAGGTACAGGTCGGCCGGCCTGGCTGAGCCGAGCTCCCAGGCACACAGGGAGGCCGCCTGCAGCCCAGCTGGACGATGTTCCAGAACAGCGCACGGAGCCCCGGCGCCCTGTTTAGCAGCTTTTCCACAAGTGTGGCCTCCCCTCTGTTCCGGGGTTCAAACTCCAGCTTCGGGTGGGTTGTGTGATCCTCTGAGTGTCTGTTTCTTCATGAATACGACACGGGTAATGACAGCAGGAACAAGACAGAATGCCATCTTACCCTGGAGGGCTCCCCACACTGTCCAGGAACCCACCGGGTTTGCCCACTCTGGCCCGAAGGCCGGTGGGATCCCCCACTGTGCCCAGCGTTCCCAGATGCGGTGCCTTCCGGGAGGAGGGTTTGCCGCAGGATTGTCCCCTGGGACTAGAGGACGTGAGCCAAGTCTCGACATAGAAACCTCGCAGCATACGCCGTGATCCTGGGGTGCTGCTCCCCAGGGCCTGTGCTGGCCGGAGTCGGGGGAGGCTCCCGGCAGACGCCCCTCAGGCAGAGCGCCCTGAGCTGCAGGGCCACGGTGCTTCGCCCTGGTGCAGACTCAGCGGCCATGACCTGCAAATGCTCCCCTGGCCAGCACAGGGGCCAGGACGTCAGCCTCCGACCGCTCAAGGCTAGTTTACAGGGTAATTCACAGACTCTCACAGGAATCTCTAGTTCTCAAGGTCTGTAATTTGCTCTAATTGACTCCAAACTTGGCAGCACCCTCTTCGCACCTCATCTGGGTTCTGCATGCCTCCTCTGGTGCCCATAAAATACCCTAATGCCTTTCCCACCTGGCGCTGGCCAAGGCCAGTCTGGCATGAGTGGGTGTTAGGAGGGCGGGTTTCAGGCCCCAGCAGAACCCCCTCAGGCACAGCCTGAGTTTAAATTTGCAGGTCCTGGCTTGGGCCACAGTGGTCTATGGGACGGGTGCTTATGTCCGGGGGCCGGGGTGCTGCCCTCACACTGCGCCGGCCTGTCCACCGGCCTGGTGTCTGTCCCAGGGCTGGAAGTTGGCCGGGTACCTGCCTGGTGGGGGGCAGGGAGGTTGCAGACTGTAGGCAGGGTCCTTGTGTGGCAGGGGGAGTCCCCAGGTCCCTTTACAAAGGTGCCCATCTCCTGGTAACCTCACCTCCATCCTGATGTCCTGAAGTCCAGGCCAGCTGTGCGCCAGGCAGATCTGGAGCACAGTCTGCTGCAGCAGCCTGGACAGGCAGAGCGTGACCGGCCAACTGTAGCACCGATCTCAGGAGACACCAGGAAACCGAAGTCCCAAAGCCCCAACAGGACCCGCAGCTGAAGGGGGGACGCCACCACTGCCCGGGTCGGGGAGACGCTCTGAGAAGGCGCTGGGGCCGACCTCACCTGGCCCGCCTGCAGCGCCGTGCCCGTAGCCGAGGGAGAAGCCGATCTGCAAAGAAACTGACCGCGAGAGGCTGCGCGGAGGAGGGAGGCACGCTGAGCCTCTCTGGGCCCCTGGGAACCCAGGCCTGGCCCTTTTGCCCCAGGGCACTGTCTGGACGAAGGTTGTTCCCTCCTGGCCCTCGTCTCCTATGGACCCTCTCAAACCACAGGCTCTTCACTTTATTTATTTATTTATTTATTCATTCACTTATTTGGTCTTAAGGATTGAACCCAGGGCTTTTGGACTGAGCCATATCTCCAGCCCTTTTAAATAATTTTTAAATTTTGGGAGAGGGTCTTGCTAAGTCACTGAATTGCCCAGGCTGGGCCCAAACCTGGTGTCCTCCTGCCTCGGCCTCTAGAGCACATCACCACACCCGGCCAACCATTTTTACAAACACCTCCCAAGTTATTTTTGTCTGCCTTCTCCACCGGACTTTGCAGTGGTTCCCATGCAACAGCCTGAAGAAAGTAAACTTAATTATCCCACACAGACAGGTGAGCTCTGGGAGTCGAAGCAAGGCCTCTTTTAGTGCAAACACAATCGGGGTTCCGTGGGCAGTCCGACTGCAGACAGCACAGGGTGTTCAAAGCAGGACGGCGCTCGGGGCCCCCCTAAGTGCCTTAATGGAAAGCTTGCATTTCTTGGGTTTCACATTCCCAGATGAGAGCCTTTCATATTCGAGAGCAAAGTGACCGAATTCGAAACTTTTACTAATAATGGAAAAGTCTGGCATGGCACACGCACAGAAACCAGGAAAAGACGCAAAGAAATCAGAGGAGACTCTGCCATTCCAAACAGCAGCTGCTACAAGGGCCAGGCTGAGTGTTGAGGGGCGGAAGTTGCATGCGGCAGAGGTCACCTGCATGACTGGGGCCCGAGGGCCACGACCCAGCCCGGGCCACCGACTTCACAGAGCACCTGGGGTGTCTGCTCCGGGCAAGGTGGCTGGCTGCTGCCCGGCCGTGATGCCACGCCACCTCCCCAGCAGCCCCAGGCAGTTGTAACCCCTCTCCTAGCTTGCATCACCCCCCACACCTGAGAATGACTTCAGTTCTGGGATTTACTGAGTCTCTGCAAACAAGTGAAAAAGCAAATCTCCCTAACTATGTAGCGCCCTTTCCCTGATTAGTCTGCGTGAACACGTTCAGGCAGAAGGCGTGATTTCGCGCTCGGAACGCCGCGAGGACCGAGATGCTGACCACGCCCGGAGCGGCTGTGAAGAGCCGACCCCACCACCGGCTTGTTTGAGGAGTTGGCCAAAGCCCACGGCCGAGGCAGGAGTAACTCCCACCCAGTTCCCCTCCGACCACCATCCTGACAAGGACAATGTTCTAATCCCAACCACACATTTTGTCTACCCTTCCTAATTCGAGATGCTTTGTCTTGTCCTTTGTGAGCCTTGTTTACATTGATTTCCATGGAAACCACGCATAACTAATCTTTGGCCCCACTGGCTGCCATATGAGTCAGTGCCTGGGCTGAGGCTCAGTTCTTCGTTGTCTACCGACCAGGGTGCCGGGGCCCAGCTACAGGGATCTCTAGCAGAACGCAGTGCGTGCATTAGATGAAGAAATCCCGAACTGAGTCACAGCCGCATTCTGTGGGGCGTGGGGACAAGGCTGGGGCCCGAGGGCACCGGCATCCACAGAAGGAAGGAGGGCAACGCCACCCACGTGAGGACTCCAGGAGCTCAGCTGTCAGGCTGCCGGGCTCTGGCGACACAGGTGGCCGTCCCAGGGAACTCCGCCTGCACTTCTGGCCAGTTCTGCTGTCTGCTCCCCGCAGGGCCCCGCTGGGGTCCCCAGGCCACCTCGCTGGGGGCCCCGTGAAGGGGACATGGCAGCGGGGTCGTGGAAGTCTGTTAGACAAGGCAGCGCTGCACAGCCCTCCTGGGGGATCAGCGGCAGAGAATCCAGGGAAGCCGATGCGCCCCAAGTCTCCCTTGACTTTTTTTGCATGTTCTCCACAGTTTCCTCTCTGTTTCCTCAGGTTCCGGATGTGCTTCCCTGGCAGCTTCCACAGCAAGTTTGGCAAAACCAGAGTCTGGTTCCCTGTGTGGCTGCAGGAACAGGAGTAAATGCCCAGAAGCACAAAGGAATGACCCCCACACCGTGGAGGATGTGAGCCCCATTCCAGACTGCCGACAAAGCCCCAGTTCCTTGGGAAAGTCACAGGGCAGAACGTGCTGCCTGAGGCTGGGGCTGCTGGAGCTGCAGGGGCCTGCCCAGCGGGTGGCCTTGAGGTCGCCCTCTGTACGGCCCTGCCAGCTGCTGCAGGCCATATCCACACTTCCCAGCTTCCCAGGATGCTCCACAGAGGAGCTCAGCACAGACACGGGCACCCCAAGCTCCCCTGAAGCCACCCCACCCCTGGGTCCCCGTCTGCAGGATGGTGGTGGTGGCACTGTGCAGCCAGGGGCACAGGGACACTGCTCTGCCCCACTCACCCTCGACCCGCCCCGCTGGCCACCCTGCACTCTGCTGCCCACTGTGCTCGCCCAGCCCCTTCCTCCAAGTCACCACCGGCTGCTGTTCCTCTGGCCCGGAGTCCACAGGCCGCTCTGGATCTGGTGTGCTGGTCCACACTGCAGGCCGGCATGGGGGAGAGGTCACTGTCCAGAGGGTTCCGCAGCAGGCCCCATGTCAGGGCCTGTGCCCTGACACACACACCTTCCCACACAAGCACACACCCACTTTCACGTCCTGCTTACACACGCACACAAGTGCTTACCCGCTCATACAATGTGGGCCCTTACACATGCACACATGTGCACCCGTGTTCAAACGTCCGTGCTCACAAGGCAGTGCACACACAGGCCTGTGTGCTGTCACTCCTGTCTGCACATGCAAACACTCCAGATGCATTCTGTAAGTGGTCACAGGCCCCCTTGGCACGGTGGGGCCATGCAGGACCTGAGGCTGAGCCCGAGAGGCCGAGGGGAACCACTCCTCCTGCCTCTTGCCCCATCCTGCCCATCAGTGTCTCTGAAGGGTGCGCTATATCCCTCCATAGGGCCCACGCAGCTGTCACCTCTGCCGTGGCTCAGAGAGGCCCCACACCTAGTTCTGGTGGCCAGAGCAACTCCTTCTGTCCTCCTGCCTGGCCCCTGAGGGTCACCCTGAACCCTGAGTGAGCATCTACTGTGTGAACTCTGGTGGCAGCCACTGGTGGGTGCCAGTCTCTGTCCTGTGGCTCTGGTCCCAGCAGACACTCTGCCCCCAAGTCAAAGATGGCTTCCAGGGGTGGATTGGGTGCCAGGGTCACCAGACCAGTCCTGCCAGAGCTTTCACAGGTGCAGAGACCCTGGTCCCCACATCCTCACTCCTTCCTAGGACCTATCTCATGTACACCATGAGATCTGAACTAGACCGGAGGGAGGGCACGGGCTCCCTGACACCTGTGTGCCACGAGTCCTCTCAGGGTGAGGCCGGCACAGGGAGACTCCAGCCTGGGACATCTCTGATCAGTCCCAAAGTACTTCCAGGAAGCAGCCAGGGCCTGCGGCTCATGGACGGAACGTGTGCTCTGTGTCCAGGGCAGAGGGGCTCACTCCACACACACAGGAGGAAAGGCTGGTCTGGGCCGCAGTGTGGGAGTCTGGACACTGCGGGGCAGGAAGCCACACACTGCAGGGCTCCCTAACGTGCACTGTCCGGAGCAGGGGTCCCACAGGCAGACAGGAAGCTGCAGACAGGAAGCAGGTCCATAAGGCCCCGGGCCTGGGAGAAGGGAGAGCCCCTGGGAGAAGGGTTGGGGCGCGGCTCCTCGAGAAGACGGCGGAGGTGGAGGACAGGCCTGCACCTGACAGGCAGCAGGGAGGCACTCGAGTAGGGGAGCCAGGGCTGGGGAATTCAGGGGCCACAGCTTCCAAGGGGTTCGTGCCAGAGGGAGGCACAAGGTCTGGTCCCTGGGGGCTGCACTGTGGGCTTTGGCCAGGGGCTCCTGCAGGGACACTGTTCGGCTCAGTGCCAGCTTCCCGCAGAGGCGCTGCTGCCCTGTGGCCCCTCACACTCAGCTGGGAAAACCACACTCTGTGTTTTGGACGTATCTTTTCTAAAACTCAGAGGAGGAGGAATGATTCCTGCTTTGGGTGCCAGCAAGGAGCCTGAACTGTCCGGTAGTCACCACAGACATCTAAAATAACCTAAAACTGCACACCTTCCAAGGGGTGACTGCTACATCCACCTTTCAAGCTCTCTTGGACTATGCAAACATTTTCACAGGCCTTTAGTCCTCCTCAGTAAACTCTAGTGTCTAGAAACGCCTACCAGTTCTGACTGCGGCAGGCAGAGAAGGGCTGTCCCCACTGGCACACGTCAGATCTCAAGTGGAGAAACTGGTTTGCTGAGTGGACCCAGAACTCTGTGACGGGGTGGGATCCTGGACCAGCGGGGGGAGGTGGGTAGCTAACCACTGAGCACACCGACTCGGAGAGCGCCTGTCGGCGGTGGTCACCACAGACACCAAGACAAGGGCAAGGGACGCTGGGCTTGTAGCTCTGAAGACCAGGGAAGTTCCAGGAGCCAAGGACTGTGGGCACCTCTGGGACCCCAGAGCGCGGGGAATTCATAAGGTTAGGATTTCTGGACCCCAGGGGGGGTGGCCCCCACCCCGTTCCCCTCGTAGGGCTCCTCACTCTGAAGCCTCTGCCTTGAGTCCCATGAAGACAAAGCCTCCTGTCTTACCTGTGTGACCCAAACTTCTCTGCCTAATGGCTATTGGCTAGAACTGGGTCACCTGCCTGTCCCTGAGCCAATCACTGCAGCCCCAGAGACCTGTGTTCTGATTGGTCAACTCTGACCCATGTGGCCCGCCCTTCGGTGAAGCCTGAGAGCAGGCTGGGCTGGCCGGGGAATGCAGAGTCGCGCGGAAGCCAGGAGCAGGAAACTGCCCTGCGTGGTGCAGGAATGTCCCCCGCAGGGACGCTGGGTATGTGTGGCCTTCCAGCAGGCCAGCTGTCACCCCGACGCAGTGCGAGCCGTGCATGTCCCTGGCGGTATTCCGTGAGGAGGTCTCCCTCGGCCTGGGCACAACCCCTGCCGGGCGCCCAGCCCCGGGTGCCCTGTGCAGCCCGCGGAGCAGCTGCGGGGCCCTCTGCTAGGACCTTGGGACGCTACTTCCGTTCGCTTTCGCGGAGTTTGCAAACTTCAGTCGTGGCTTTCAACCACGGAAATAATTGGCTTTTTCCACACACGACCTCGACCTGCTTCTCAGCGCCTGAGGGCGGCAGTGGGGCCTCGATGGGGCGGAGAGAACCGGAGCTCCGCAGAGCCCGCGGTCCCGTGGCCCCAGCTTCCCGGCTTCCCGGGCTGGGCTCCTGGTCACTGGGCCAACCCCCCTTCCAGAAGGCGCCCGTCTCCACCCCCACCTTTCCCACGGCCTCTGACCCCCGCCCCACCCTCAGGTCATGGCAGGACTGGGGGCCAAACGCACCCAGGGGCAGCTGTCCTGTGGCACGGCAGAAGATGACTCACAGCTAATGCTGCCCGGGCAGCAAAAGTGGCTCGGCCAGACGAGAGTACTTTGGGGCTAATTCCTCTGGCAATAGCATCAAAGCCCAAAGGGACGGAGTCCAAGTTTCCTCCTCTTTTAAAAATAAAATAAAACAGAAACAAAAACAAATCCAGGCATGAGCAGAGGCAGAGCTCTATCTCTCCCTGGCAGGCAGTGGTGGGAAGGCGCGGCGCACCTGGCTTCCCTCCCAGCATCCTCTGCATACAGTAGGCGCTCGGGAAACAGCCACGGGGTCTTCCTTCTCTCTGTTTAGTGGCAGAGAACAAGCTTCGCAGCAGACCTGCGGTTCTCGCAGGAGAGGGGAAGCTGTTTCGTCACCAGGGCGGTTGTGACCCCGCAGTCCCACTCTGGAGTCCGGCAGTGGCTGCTGTCTTCTGTGGGCTGAGCTGTCGCTGTCCCCAGCACCTTCACTGACCTCTCACCAGGGCCCAGTCTGAGCATCCTCACCTGTGGGAACAGGGTTCTGGGTCGAGCGTCGTCCGAAGAACCAGCTTCACCAGCTTCACTCCCATTTCTGGCTTGTTCTCAGGCACTGCACAGCATCATTCCCTCCACAGTGACAAGTCCGCGTGACCGAGGGAGGACCGAGGCCCCTCATCCCGATGGACAGGTTGGAGTCAGGTCACCTCATAAACAGTGTGACATGCATCCTGCCTCAGGTGACAAACGACTGGGCCCTGCATAGGATGTTCGGTCTGAGGTGACTCTTCCAGCCTCGCTACAGGTTTCTAAAACGTACCAGGCATCAGTCAACCTGGACAGATGGACCTCAGATTCCGAGCTGGATCAGAACATCTTAGTTGCAAAATCACCTCATCAGGCTGTGGCAGAACGGCAGATGGGTGCCACGTCCGGGCCCTGATGTGTTTTCGAGTTTGTAAGATGAGCTCATTGTAAAGGGCACATGGGGTTGCTGTTATGTTTCAGAAATCTGCAATTATTTGTCTAAAATTCCCTATTAGAAAAACACGAGGCCAGGCCGCCTGGATCAGCATCTGCCTGTTTGTCCCAGCATACCCTGGAAAACTGCCCAGGAGCCAGAGTGCTGGCCCTGCTGCGATGCCAGAGACAGAGCGGGGTACGGAGGCTGGGAGCGGACACACGGGGTACCCGGGCCTGCAGGCACCACGACCTCGGCCTGGCCAGAGGCCCTCTGCGTGTGTGCAGCTCTGGGGATGGGCTGCAGCAGGTGGAACGCGCTCGCACTCAGAGTTGAGCCGGCAGCTACCTCACTGCTGTCTGTGTCCCTCTGTGTGAAGGGGAGAGACCCAAGCCAGGGCGCTCGGTGCACAGTGCACCGGAGGGCACTGGCTGCTCCACAGGGGCCCCTCCCATCCCTGCAGGGACCAGGAGAGACAAGACAGGGCCCTGCCGATTTCTAGAAGAGACGCTGAGGCTCCAAAGTCAAGCCGTCATCACTGTTTGTATTTAGAGATGGGACACTGAGGCTCAGCTCAGCCTGAGAAGCAGCTGCCCCAAAAGGATAAGCTCAGGCCATTAGACATCTTTCTGGAAGTAATGACTAGAGTGACCCTGCCTCACTCACACCCTGGGTACATCATTCTGCGGTAACCATACCCCAGCTCCATTCTGCCGACACCTGCATGAGGCCTAGACATTGGAATGTGGGCGACTTTGGGGTCCATTACTCAGCCAGCCACAAAAAGGTTCCAGAATCTGATCAGGCCACCTTCTGGAAGCTTTTCTCTGATTATGAGTTGGAGCAAAAGCAAAGAGAGATTTGCAAGTGCAACAGGCCCCCAAGTCGCAGCCCCCAGAGTCCTTCAGTCATTTTATAACAAGGCATAAATAGAAACGCCCACTGCCGCCCGGTCTCCAGGGACAAGGCCAGCTCCACCACTGTGGCTACCACACTGGGCAGCAGCTGGCTGGGCTTTGGCAGTGCCACACCTGAGTGGGGCCTGGCACTCTCCTGCCTCTGTCCCAAGGCTGAAGCCCCAGCTTTCGGTGTCTGACCATCTTGCTTTCGACCCTGCGGCCCACGGTCCAGTTTTCTAGTTGGGCTACAGCCCACACTCGTCCCCATCAGATGAAGCACCACCAGTGTGCCAAGGTCCTGGGACAGGGAGCTGGGAGGGAACTTCCTGTGAAGACGGGGTTCTGCTCACAGAAGTGAGATGGAGGACGAGCTTGTGCAGCTCAGGAAAGTGCCCGGGACACACAGGAGGGTCGGGAGGACACGGGCACAAGCCAGGGATGAGGGATGGGCCCAGGGGTCCTTGGGGAGTTTCCGGGGAGCTGGATCCCTGGCTCTGATGCAGCAGAAACACGGCTTTGTTAGGGCGACCCAGCTCATGTGCCAGTGTCGTCAGGGCACTGCAGGCCTCCTGTGTAGGACGCTGGACCGGGGCAGCTGAACAAAGCAGCATCCAGCACATGCATCGGCCCAGGACTCCAAGGTCCCCTTCCCGCCCTGCTGTGCTCGGAGCTTGGAGGAAGCCGCGCAGACAGAAGCTGGCCCCGAGGACAAGTTCTGGCTCTCAGGAGGCCCCAGGACCACCGAGGTCCCACCGTGGAGCGTCCAGGCCCTTGGCCTCCTGCACTGGGCCTGCAAGGCATGGAAGGAGGCCTACGCCCTGGTGAGACCAGCGTGTGTGTATGAGTGCCCAGGCTGGGCACAGTTTGGAGAACAAGTGGCCCCAGTAAAGAGTGAGAGACAGTGAGTTCCACAGTGTGGTCCAACGGGGGGCAGTCTGGGCAGGGGTCCCCCAGCAGCCTCAGGGGCACGGAGACATCCTGGGCCTGTGATACGGGATGTCACTCGAGGCTGTCCAAGCACAGTGTCACCTCATCACCTGCTGGGCAGTGCCAGCTGCTTATACAGAAGGACCTGGTCCTTCCTATGGGTGCCTGTTGGTCAGGCAGGACCCTCAGGAAATGGCGGCCAGGGCGTGGGTGTGTGGGGGGGAGTGTGCACAGACAGGTTGATGAGAGAGCTAGGTGGGGAGGTACACTGGTAGACAGATACACAGAGAGACAGACACAGGGAGACAGACAGGAGGACAGACAGAGATAGATCTGTAGACACCAGTGGATGGATGCATGCTACAAATATAGGAAGTCAGGAGCGGAGAGGTAGACAGATGCATACCCCGGGAGGGAGAGTTTTAGATAATGTGTGCATATGTAGCTAGATCTATAAACAGAGGCTAGTTTTATAGACAAGGAATTGGTCTGGGATAGAGAACACATAGTTACCCAGGTAGACGGAGGGCAGATTAGGTGGATGACAAGCGGGAAGATGTGCTGGTTGAGGCGGAGAACGGAAGATGGACAGGTGACAGTTAACCAGCTGACAGCAGGCATGCAGGTAGCTACGCAAGTGACTGACAGGAGACATACAATTTATTTGTTCTGTTGGAGGCCTGTTGATGTCCCAGATATCAGCAGGGACATAGGCAGAGACCAGGCCATTCCAGTGCCCCACGAGGCCCACCCAGGTCCTGGGTGACCCCTTTAGCACTGAAAATGCCAACCAAGAATGGTAGCCACCGCAGGCATCCCAGCCAAGCCAGGCAGGACCCACACTTACTCTGGAGCTCTTGAGGACAAAGGCCCTGAGAGGCCACCAGCTTTTCCTGGCTCATGGAGCTGCAGCCAGCGGCCTGGCCTGTGGCCCTCAGTGCGGAAGATGCCAGCAACTGGCACAAGGTGACCCTTTGGGAAGCAGGTGGAGACAACTCCTCCACCCAGTGCCCTGGCTGTCCCCGTCCCCGCTCTTGGCCGCCCAGGAAACCCTTCTGAGGCTCCTGTGCACCAGCCGGTGGGTGCGGAAGTCCCGGCCATGTGCACGGCTCCAGTCTGAGGCTGAGCCTGGCCCGTCTGCGCTGCTGCAGGAGGCATGGTGTGTCTTTCCCGGTCGTATATGTGGGAAACTCAGCTGTAAGTTGCTGTCTCAGAGAGAAGGGGAGTCAGAGCAGACAGTCTCTCAGCTGCGCTCTGCTCTCCAGGTGGGAGAAGTAAATGAAAAGCACAGCGTGCTAAACGCAGGCCCTCCCCTCCAGTGAAGGGTTCAAAGCAAGAGCATTCTCAGGAGACAGGAAAGGAGGTGCACGAGCTGATTGTGCGCAGCTCCCCTAGGTCACAGATGCTGAATTGCAAGTCCTGGGCGGCAGAGAACAAGGACGAGGCTGGGGCGGGGCGCGGGGCTTGGGTCTCGCCAAACACACTGTGCTGTGAGCCCTTGGAAAAGCATCTCAGCATCTCGTTTCCACTCCAGCCACCTCCGGAAACCTGTCCATCCAGACAGGAGACTGCAGTGGCGGGGTGCCACCCCTCCCACATGCGGAGCCCAACCCAGAAACTGGGTGAGCAGCCAGCTTTCCCTGTGCACCTGGAACCAAGTTCGTTTTGTGTGTGACATTCCAGGCACATTTGAGCCCAGAGCTGACTTCTGACTCACCAGCCAGGAGCTCGATGCCCATGAGTATTAGGGGAACAGAGCCAAAGCCAGCCTGCCTTTCTGGGGGTGGCCTGTGACACAGAAGATGAGAACAACATCCAGATGGAAAAGAAAACCAGGAAAACATCTCAATGCCTGCTAAAGGGGAAGCCAGTAAAACTACGACAGGGTGGGAGGCCAACCTCAACACAAACTGGGGAGACTTCGGGAGCAGGGCTCCCCGTGCCAAAGTGACAGGGAGCAACACAAGGACCGACCGCTCCACACGCACAAGGTGCCGACTTCCAAGTGGGGACACCATTGCATCCCTAGGCCTGGTGGCAGCTCTGGGGACACCACTTCTGTCTCTGCAACTCCCGCAGTGAGCCAGCGTGTACCAGGACCAGAGTAGCGCGTCCTGCTGTGGGACCCGGAGGTCAGGCCTGTGAAAATGCCCCCAAGGACATGCTCTCGTGTGTCTGGAAACTGCGGGGGCATTCAGCAGACAACGGACTGTGACCTGCCTGGTACCCAGAAGCCAACACTTGCTTCCCCTACTTTGGCACAAGGAATCCTCAGAGGGTCCGTCTGGTCCTACACCCTGTCCCCAGTGCTGCCGGGACCACAGCTTCCGCCAGGCAGACAGCAGAGGATACAGCTGGCCCTGAGAGGTACAATGACCCCGAGGAACCCAGGGCTCGGTGTCTGCGGCGACCACACTCCCCAAACTCCCTGCAGCCAGCAAAGGCCAGTTCTTGCCACAGGGAAGCCCCATCCACCTCTGCGTGGTCTTCCGGGTTGCTGGATGGGTCTGGCTGGGGCGGGGTGGGGGCTCAGGCTGGCTGCTGCGTCCCGGTCCCTGAGGACTCGTGGGACTCAGCGCTCCATCCCTCGGCCGCTGCCGTCTAGCCACACCCGTTCTGTACCTACCAACACAGCCTGGACACCCGAAGCAGAGAGAAGGCGGAAGACAGAGCAGCTTTCTGTCCTCCACGAGGCTTCGAAGCAGCGGCCCCGCCACAGCCTAAGCCAGAGTCCCAAAGTGGGGGGGAATGCAGGGGCACCCAGGCTGGAGATTCACGGAAGTTTTGCTTGGGTCTCAACAGAGACACCAGGCGCCCGCCGTGTCCCCAACAACTTCAGCGGGCAGCCTTGTCGCTGCTGGCAGCTGCCACACTGCTTTGCGGCAGGCGGCTTAGCTGGATCCTCACTGTGACCGTCGGGCCGAGATGCCCCACTCAGGCCACCAGAGGCCAGGTCTGGCTGACTTCCTGCCTTGCTCTTCCTGCACAGCACTGGTGTCCTGGGGATTCTGGGGCAGGAACCCCTCGCGGGCACCCACCACCTGCCTGGCTGCCCAAGTGGGTGTCTCCTTCCCCTCAAGGTCACCTGCTGGCAGCTCAGACTCAGATGTGGGAGAGGCCACTGCTCGAGGCGGGGGTGGTCCCTTGCCAGAGGGTGGGCTTGGGCACCACAGGCCCCTCCTCCTGCTCCCTACCTGGGCACTGTGCCCTTTAGGTAGGCTGTGAGGCCCCCTGTCGGGCGTCCACCAGTTCCTGAGATGGGGACCAGCTGGGGACCCAGGCCAGTGGGAGGAGGCTGGAGACCCTGGTGGCACCATCACACACCCTGCCTGGATGTCACCTGTCGGCGCCGTGCAGGCAGAGTCTGCAGGTCTCCTCCTCCTCCTCCCCGCCTCAGCATCCTGGGGAAACTGTGGGGTCCACTCCCTCCCTCTGCTCTGTCCCCCTCTGTCCCCAGCCAGTGTCATCTACCTGGTTCTGTGCAGCCTCTGCCCAGCCCCCACTGGCAATTACCCCTACCTCCTGCCGCCCCGTGTAATTATCTCACCACCCACACAGGGAAACTGAGGCAGGGAACTTTATCGCTCCTGGTAACTAGGCCACCACTCAGGCAAGCTGGTCCCCTCCATCTTGGGATCCAGATGGCCTGGGACGCGGCCCTAAGTTCGCGGCCTGGATCAGTTCTGCCTGTTCTCCTCCCTGCAGACCACAGAAGGAAGGAGTTGCAGCTCCAGGGCCTGGCGGTGAGATTTCTGGACAAGCTGCAGGCTCTGACTTCACGTGGAACGGGGCACTCTACAGTGCAAGATGCCTGTAACATTTTTTCAAACACTGTATGAAGCAAAACCGAAAATGTGTGAGGTAAGTTCAGGCCCTCAGAGCCAGATACAGACCTGATATTTCACAGTTCCCGGGTAGAAATCTAACCTGAGCTGAGCCTTCAATAACTTCACATATTCCAGTAGCTACTTCTGAAGAATTAGATGCTGGGCACAGTGATGCGCACCTGTAGTCCAGCACTCTGGGAGGGTGAGGCAGGAGGGTCCCAAGTTAGAGCCCAGCCTGGGCAGCTCAGTGATATGGGGAGACTCTGTCTCAGAAAAATATAAAAGGCTGAGGACAGAGATCAGCGTGAAGGCCCTGGGTTCAATCTCCAGGACCACAAAAAATAAAAATAAAAACAGAAAACCACCCTTATAGCCCACACTGCAAACAGGTTATGTGCACATCTCCAAGCACCTTCAGGAGTCAGGATACCCCTTTCCACGTGGGGATCCCCCGCTGGGCACATCTGAGCTAACCCTGGGGGTCTCCAGTTATCACAAGCCACATGTGAGGCCTTCGGAGCCACAGCCAGGGGGTAGGCTCCAGCCCAGGGCAAAGCTGGGAGTCTGGGGGCTGTGGCGGCTACCCGTCTGCACCCTATGGACAGCCAGCTGGACAGGGTCAGCCGGCTCAGACGGCCGCCCACTGCAGCGCTGGGCAGGAGGCTGGGGCACTGGGAACATGTGGCCCAAGTCCCCGCAGTCTATCCATCCCCAAGGACAGACACCAAGAGGGGCAGTCTCAAAGCTGGCCGGCCCAGGCTGCCACTGAGTCGACCTGCAGCTCCCCTGGGTGGGGCACCAGCCCAGACCTGGCCTGGGTGGCAGATCCCAGATGCCCATCAACACTGACACCCTTTGCTATTGCCAGTGTGGTGGGCCACTGCTTCCCTAGAGACTTTCCATCTGGTGACGCAGGGCCTCTTTCTCCCCTGTGTGGGAGACATGAGATTCATGTATGACCCCAGACACGCAGACACATTTGCACACCATCTGCGATCAAGGCCCAAGTGACCAGAACGGACCCAGATGGAGCAGTTGATTTCAGGCCGAGTGCAGGGCCAGGGACGTTCAGAGGACTCCGAAGGGTCTTTTCAGAACAGAAAACGCAAGTGTTTTCCTGACTCCTGAGCTCACAGCTCAAGTTCACCATTTGAAGCATGGGGCCTCAGGGGCTACCTTGGCCAAGTGGGGGACAGTTCTGGGAAGGCACGAGACTCAAGGAGGGGCACAGCTTCCCTGAGGCTCTGTCCTATGTAGCTTGTAGGAAGCTTTGGGCCTAAGACATTCACACTTACCAGGTCCTCAGACTGACGCAACCCACAACCAAGGCACCACAAGTGGAGACAGACAGCGCTGGTGTCACGGGCTGGAGTGGGGCAGACCTCACCGGTGTGGTTACCAGAGAACTGGAGAAGTACACAAGTCACATCCGGTGCCAGGAGCTCAGAGACGCAGGTTCAGAGTCAGCCTGCAGGAAGCCGCGCCCTGGAAGGACTGGAGCGTGGGTGACACGGGGGACACCTCTTGACCACATTAAAAAAGCAGGGGGCTCCTGAGCCCACTACCAGAAGAGGGTCAAGGGACACGGCAGCTCCGGGTCCTGCTGGTCACAGGCCACAGCCATGGTGTCCACAGCTCTGGGGGGCTCCTCCTGCCTCAGCCAGCTGCAGGTGGCCCAGGTGCCCCCTCATGTTTGGTCGTTCTGCCTCAAATCCCCTCCCCCAAACCTCAACTGGCCGCCTCTGGATGAGCGCCCCTGGGTAATTCACGGGGCCCTGTCTCAGGGACCCTGACACACAGCCAGAATCAGGATCCTTTTCCAAATCTGAGGCTCAGGCTGCAAACACACCCTCTGGAAGCCTCCCCCACCCCAGTGGGCTCTGAGGGTGGCAGCTGCAGGGTGACCAGCTTCTGGCCTCAGTCTTCACCACCCCTACCCAAGGAGAAGCCTGGCTTCTCGGGGACTCCCAGCCTCTGACTTCCTTGGTCACGGCCAGGCCAATGCGTGTGTAGAGTAGAGCTGCACTTCTGGGTAGCCGTGACCTCAGGGGTGTGCGGGTGCGTCTTCCGGGAACCAGGACAGCCACAGATGGTGCTTGCCTCCCGGGCCCTGGCACAGCCTCCTCTGCCCCTCCTGACTGCTGCGGCCGGTCCCTGCTGGGCCTCAGCTGTCCCTTCCCCCTCCCATCTGGCACTGACACAGCAGCCCCCGATACTGGGAAGACCAGTCAGGTCAGGGTCTCCTCCTCTAGAACCATCCGCGACTCCCCAGTGGACTTGGTGAAAGCTTTCCTCAGCTGGAGCCTCCTCAGCCCACACCGCTGGGTCTCTGACGCATCCAGGGGCACAGATCCCAAGACGCGTGTCTCCTGGTGGTGGCCCTGCTGGTCAAAGAAGCACATACTGGGCCCTGGCAGGACTGTGGGGAACAGGAGGGGCAGAGTAAATTCACAGCGGGGGAAGCACCTGGAAGCCCGGACCCCACTGTGGACAGGGTGACACAGGACAGTGCCCAGAGGCCAGAGCACAGTGTGGAGAGAGTCCTCCCCACCCCTGGGCCAGGAGAGATGCTTCTCAGATGTGCACAGCCTGGAGAGCCAGCTCCAACTTCGGGTGTGTGTGTGAGTGTGTGTGTGTGTGTGCGCGCGCGTGCGTTCATATGGATGCACACAGACATGCAGCCATTCATGTAATATGCAAGCTATGGATACACATAACACATAACTGCTTTTACACATAAATGTGCATATATGCATGTGTGCATGTGTAAGTGCATATTTATGTGTGTGCAGTATATAAATTCAGGCATGCACATGCATACTTATGCACATGTGTATACTGTATGCATGTACATGTACTTGCAATGTATGTATGCATGTGTGTGTGTACATGGTAACTGGCATGTGGTAGATGGGGCTGCATGATCAGGACGCAGGACGGCCTTGGCCCCACTATGCAGCAGCAACCACTGAGAACTCAGTCTCCTGAGGCTGTGGCTGGGTGAGCTAGGGCCGCAGGCACCACAAATCCCACAGGGCTGCAGGAAAGACGACGTGGGCACAGATGGCACAGCCGCCACCTCGGGAGGAAAGAGCTCGGCAGAGCCAGGCACCACCAGGACTTCACAGACCAGCCCACGCCACAGGCTGACGCTGCAGGCCAGGCATGGCCAGGCACTCCCCAGCCCGGCCTTCTGGTCTCCCGTCACCACAGAGGAGACAGGAGCCGCTCAGAGAAGTCAGTTCCTTGTAGGAGTCGCACAGCAGAAGTCGAGATGGCTGACAGCCGGCACCTCAGACCCTGCAGAATCTCTTGGGGAAGAGCGCAGGGTGCTCGCACTGAGGGTCGCTGGCTTCTGGGCCCAGAGGAGCCCCAAACTGTGCCTTGGTCCTCCCACTAGCTGCCTGCACAGTGCCCACATGGCCCCTTGTGAGAGTCCGCGCTGGCGGTGCGCCTTTCGGTGTCTCCCACAGCAGGCAGGTGGTGTGGGGACAATGTGGAGACCTGTCCTGGTCTACTCAGCTAGGCGCTGGGCTGAGCCCAGCCGTCCACTCCTTCTCGGACAGGCTGGTTCCCTGCGCCTGCTCTGGGAGACCCAGCAGGGGTCTGTGCTCACACCTGCAGCGCCTGTAGTTTGGTCAGTGACACTCAGCCTATGTCACCGCGACTGTCCCCTGCCTGTCCCACCCCCTGCACCCCACAGCGTCCACCATCTATCGACACTGCTCCCGCCTGCACACAACCGTCCTCCTCACCTCTGGGTGCTGTCCCATTTCTCAGGGGAGAGAACTGAGGCACGGAGACAGGAAGTGCCTCTACCCACCCAAGTCACAGGCTGAAAGTCTGGGGACAGTGGGTCTGACCGAGCACAGGCCAGAACTGCCCAGCTCAGCCAGGCTGGGGCTCCGCACCCCAACCCGCCTCCTGGGAACTCGAGGAGGAGCCCGCTTCTCCCCACGGCGGCGGGCTGGCCCTGAGTGCTCTGCCCCAGGCTCACTCCCACCTCCTGTCACCCTGCAGGGCTCAGGCATGGACGGAGCGGCTTCGCACGGGGAGGGTCCAGCAGGGGAAGTCACAGACACAGGGCGGAGGGCGGAGGGCGGAGGCCTGGCCGCGGGTGACAGCTCTCACACACCGGCGCACACGCACACGCACACGCGCGTGTGTTTCATTTCTCCGAGATCCTGAGATTTCCCTTCCTATGTGACCATGCGGACATCAGGCCGCACGGAATGTCAGGTCCAAGTGCTCGCACGGGGCCAGCTACTCCTGGTGCTGGGGCCTTCCGTGTCCGGCACAGGTACTGAGGCTGCTGGTGGCTTGCAGGTGCTTAGACGGGTGCCTGGTCTCCCACGCGGGCTCCGGTGCCCAGCCGCCCTCTGGAAGGCAGCACTGTGTCTTTAACAGGGAGGAGGCACTGCCCAGGAAGCCGGCAGTAAAAAGGCTAATGTGCTGTGGAGGAGAAGGAGTTTAATCTAATTTAGTTGGAGGGTGTCTGTCTGCGGTGTTGTTTTTTGGAGTGTGGGAATAGGGGAGAGAAGCTGCCCCTTGAATGGTCCCTTCTGCGCCAGAAGCAGTGGGGAGCCGCTGGACGCCAGCGAACCCGGGCCGGCCTTGAAAGAGGATTAAAGAAACGCTCTGATTTGCAATTCACACGAATGCACCCCGCGGAACCTTTGGTAATATTTCAATCCACATTTCAAGGGAAGTGGCCTTAAAATAGCAGCCTAAATTGTTCTGCAGCCTCAGGATGCTGCCCATCCAGTTTATGACGAGGGGCTTATTTTGTTTATTTCTAAGTTCCCCCCCACCCCCACCCCTTCCCCTGCATCTCCCAACTGGCAATTTTTAAGTGTAATTAAAACTTTTGTGTCGGCTGAATATGCTGGGACCTGCCTGCCTCCGGTGTTCGCCACATCACTCCCGGGAGGGGCTGAAGGGGTTTTTGGCGGGTGGGGAGGCAGATCGAGCAGGCCCCTGGGTAAGAAAGCAGGGCTTTCTGCGCAGTTTTATCTGATAAGTTTCTGGAGAAACTTGATACAAGACAGGTCGGGGAACGTGGCCAGCACTGCAGGCGCTGCGTGCCAAGCAGCGATGAGCAGAGCCCACTCCCCCTCACCCGAAGGCAGGCTGGGCAAGTCCTCACTCGGACCCACAACCCGCTGCGTGAGAAGGCCACAGAGAAAAGACCAGTCTTGCAGCAGTCTCGCCAAAGGGGAACGTGCCGGAGAGAGCGCTGGGGAGGGAGCTTCTGCTCCGGCACCCCGACAGCCGCTGGCACCCCTTTTCGTCTTCAGATTCCCCAACACGCGCTTTTCGTCCCAGCCCACTTACCTACCTCGCGCAAGTTTACTCTTGCAATTAGCTTGTAGCACACTGAGCTTCGGGTTCAATTTCCCTTTCGTGCTGAAAGTC
The DNA here is from genome assembly GCA_004026965.1 of Petromus typicus. NCBI lineage: Eukaryota > Metazoa > Chordata > Mammalia > Rodentia > Petromuridae > Petromus > Petromus typicus. The sequence goes on from PVIR01013459.1 coordinate 28,715, forward strand.
TCAGTACTTTTTATCTTAAAGAGATTATTTGGGTTTCTCTCTAATCCCCATTTCAAAAAACCTCGCACAGGGCTTATAATTTCCATTGACTATTACATAGTAAGAAAAGATACAACTTTGATTGTTAGCAGTATCCGTGTCAAAGCACTTTATACTTCTGACTTTGCCAGTCCGAACAGAATGAAAGCGGGCCTCCCTTTCAACTTCATTCCGCCTCCCCGAACACTTAGTTCTGTGCAAGAGGCTCCCTGACTCCTGAAACCTCCCCTTTCAAAAACCCCACACTTTCCCTGTGAACGTTTGTGAGAACTTAAGAGCGTGATGATCAAGGGCAGCTCTCTGCTGCGTGTATATATTTTAGGTGGTTGGAGCAAAAAATTTCCTACTCCCTGTACGTTGTACGAAATCGTGTTTAATTATAAAGTTTCATTAGAAACCTTTGCTCACATGTTTAGAAGCCTAATAAGATTTCCATTAATTTAAACATATCACTATTCCCACGACAGCCCCCAATGCTTTCTTTCCCCTCTTTCATCCATGGTTAAATATGTAAATAAAATGTCTAAAGTCATTCTTCAAAGAAGACAAAAGAAAAAAGGGCTGAGGGAAAGGCAGCCATAAAATTCTTCCCGATTCTCCATAACAGTTGCCAGAGGGGGGCCGGTTGCAGCCGGCAGAGCAGCAGGGAACCGGCCTCTCCTCAGACTCGAAGCTCAAATCCCACACACAGGGAAAAAATAAAATAAAATATCTTTTCAGCTGGCGCATCAAAAGGCCCTTTTCATTTATTAGTCACAGAGTTATCTTCCAGTTGCTGATTTCTCAGCACCCCCATTTTCTGATAATAATGTCTATTTGTCGGTCCATGTCTCCGCTGGGCCCAGGGAAGTACTACTCTGCGGACATATTTATTAAAAAGGAGGAAATAAAAGGAGGGAAGAAAGCAGTCTGAAGTGGCTACGGCTAAAATAGCAGGCCCAAACACAACAGAATTAAACAGCACATAAAAGATCAATTAGGACACACTCGCACCCGACTCCAGGGCTTGGCACTGGGTGGAAAAGAAAACGGGGCAGAAGGAACAGGGCACCGGCGGGACCTCCAGGGAAAATTCTAGAAATGCCAAGTGGTGTCTGTGGAAGCTTTTCTAACTTAGAGATTTTGAAAGATAGCTCACTAGACCCCAAAGACAAGGGGCAGAGGGGGTCTCATCATTTCGACAGTCTTCTCAAAGCCACCCTGGCCTCCCCCGCTCGGACTCCTTGGCCCTCATCCAACCCTCTCAGGGACTTGGGGGGCTCCTGAACCACCTGTCTGCTGCTCCAGGGACCCAGGGCAAACCGCGGCTCCCACCTCAGAGAAAAGACGGCCCGGTGGGGAGTACACGAAAGAAGCTGTTGCTCTTGTTCTCATTAGATACCCTTCTCCCGAAGGAAGTGCCCGGGCTCTGCCACTGCGCTGGGGGGCTGGGCGGCGGGAAGTGCCTTGAGGCCCCTTCTCTCCGGGCTTCTTGGAGACAGTTGGCTAAGTAGCGGCGACCCCGCGTGGGTGGGACCTGTGGGTCGAGAGCTGGCACCGGCCCGGGGCGCTCGGCGGGGACAGGAGCCCTGGTCGTGGGGGGCTGAGGTGTGACCTCGCCTCTCCGCAGGTGGTCCTGGGAATTTCCCAGGCACTCCAAAGGCCCGACCTCGGGGGGTGACTAGGGACACCTGGGGACTGCTTATCCAAGGAAGAGTGCGGGAGGTGGAGTGACCCTTGAGCATCCCCAGTGAACCGGGTGGGCACTTCCTGGGCAGGGGAGGGAACACTGCATCCCCAGGGACTTTCCTCTATGGGGACAAAGATCACGGGGATGCGCGACTCCTCCACGGCGGCTGTGAACCGCAGCGCACACCTCCAATTCCTTCTCCTAGAACGAGGCTCTCCACGCCGCCACGCCTCACGACCCGCGCAGACCCTCGCCAAATAATGCGAACAGCAGACGGGCAGTGGACGACTTCCTACAGCGAAAGACCTGCACCCGGGGAGGGAGGTGGAGGGCGGGTCCCAGGCCTGGAAGGACCCCCAGCCTCCGCCCTCCCCTCCTCCGAGAGGGGACCTCGGCCCTAGATCCGGGGGTGCCCGAAGCCCTCCCCGCCCCTCCCGATCCCTTTGAAATTTCAAAGCCAAGCCCTCCCCGGAGCTGGAGCCGGACCGTGCGCCCCAGGCTGGTCACTCGGACCCCGGGCGACGCGGGCAGGTTTACAAGCCAAGGGGCCACTTTATGGCCAAGGCCATAAAACGCAAATCCCCTTTCTCTTTGAAAGCGCGCTCCGCCGGGGACCCACCGTAAAAGTCCGGGAGGATGCTCCCCCGCCCCGTGCCCACCCGCGGATCGCCCCTCCCCGAGCCTCCCGAACTTCCCGTAACCTCGGTGTCCTTGGGGTGCGGGGCACGGTCCCGAGAGCCCCGGGACCCAGGGAAGGGGCGCCGGAAGCCAAGTCGAGGCTGCGCGCCGGACCCGGCGGGGTGTCAGGACGCGGGACGCCCGGGGCGCACGGCTTTCTCATGCAAAGCGCGCGGGGCGGGGCGGGGCGGGGGCGGGGCCTGCGGCGCCACTCTTTTCCCCTTTGCCAGTGCGCGGAGGCTCATCCCGGGACGCGGACCTCGTCACGGCTGCCGGCGGGGCCCGGCGAGGCCGGGGGCGCAGCGTGCGGGCCGGGCCACCGTGCGCCCGCGCCGCCCGCCCCCTCTGTCTGCCGCCGCGCGCGCGCCACCGGGAAGAGGCCAAAGTTTGCCGTGGCGGCGGCGGTGGCAGCGGGAGTCGGAGCCGCGCCGCGCCCGCCGCCCGCTTCCCGGTATTGTCTGCAAACTTCGCTCCCCTCCCCCGCGCCCTCGCGCTGGGCCGGGCCAGGCGGGCATGGGCGGGGGGCTGCGCCAGGCCGCCGGGCCGGGGCGCGCAGCAGCCGGAGCGCGCGGTCCGCGGTGGTGAGCGGCGCGGACGTCCCCGCGGGAGCGCCCCGGACCCGCCATGCTGCGCCCCGCGCCCCGACTGTGGCTGGCGCTGCACGTCCTGGGCTCGTGCGCCGCCATCGGCTCGGTGGATCTGGAGCGCGCGGGCGACGGCCAGTGTCAGCCCATCGAGATCCCCATGTGCAAGGACATCGGCTACAACCGCACGCGCATGCCCAACCTGATGGGCCACGAGAACCAGCGCGAGGCGGCCATCCGGCTGCATGAGTTCGCGCCGCTGGTGGAGTACGGCTGCCACGGGCACCTGCGCTTCTTTCTGTGCTCGCTCTATGCGCCCATGTGCACCGAGCAGGTCTCTGCGCCCATCCCCGCCTGCCGCGTCATGTGCGAGCAGGCCCGGCTCAAGTGCTCGCCCATCATGGAGCAGTTCCACTTCAGGTGGCCCGACTCGCTGGACTGCGGCCGACTGCCGAGCCAGAACGACCCCAACTACCTGTGCATGGAGGCGCCCAGCAATGGCTCGGAGGAGCCCGCCCGCGGAGCCGGCCTCTTCCCTCCGCTCTTCCGGCCCCAGCGGCCTCCTGGGGGTGGCGCACACGAGCACTCGGCTCCCGACGGGCCCTTGGGGCGCGCAGGCTGCGACAACCCGGGCAAGTTCCACCACGTGGAGAAGAGTGCGTCGTGCGCACCGCTGTGCACGCCCGGCGTGGACGTGTACTGGAGCCGCGCGGACAAGCGCTTCGCCGTGGTGTGGCTGGCCGTGTGGTCCGTGCTCTGCTTTTTCTCTAGCGCCTTCACCGTGCTCACCTTCCTCATCGACCCCGCACGCTTCAGGTACCCCGAGCGACCCATCATCTTCCTGTCCATGTGCTACTGCGTATACTCTGTGGGCTACATCATCCGCCTCTTCGCGGGGGCGGAGAGTGTCGCCTGCGACAGGGACGGCGGCCAGCTCTATGTCATCCAAGAGGGCCTGGAAAGTACAGGCTGTACCTTGGTCTTCCTGGTGCTCTACTACTTCGGCATGGCCAGCTCGCTCTGGTGGGTGGTCCTCACGCTCACCTGGTTCCTGGCTGCGGGCAGGAAGTGGGGCCACGAGGCCATCGAGGCCAACAGCAGCTACTTCCACCTGGCAGCGTGGGCTATCCCCGCCGTGAAGACCATCCTCATCCTGGTGATGCGCAGGGTGGCGGGTGACGAGCTCACGGGCGTGTGCTACGTGGGCAGCATGGATGTGAACGCCTTGACAGGCTTCGTACTGGTGCCGCTGGTCTGCTACCTAGTCATCGGCACATCCTTCATCCTGTCCGGCTTTGTGGCCCTGTTCCACATCCGCAGGGTGATGAAGACCGGCGGGGAGAACACAGACAAGCTGGAGAAGCTCATGGTGCGCATCGGGGTGTTCTCCGTGCTGTACACCGTGCCGGCCACCTGTGTCATCGCCTGCTACTTCTACGAGCGCCTCAACATGGAGCACTGGAAAGCGCTGGCTGCACAGCACAGGTGCCGCGTGGACAACCAGACCAAGACGCTGGACTGCCTGATGGCTGCCTCCATCCCGGCGGTGGAGATCTTCATGGTCAAGGTCTCCATGCTGCTGGTGGTGGGCATCACCAGCGGGGTGTGGATCTGGACGTCCAAGACCCTGCAGTCCTGGCAGCAGGTCTGCAGCCGCAGGCTAAAGAGGAAGAGCCGCCGGAAACCTGCCAGTGTCATCACCAGCGGGGGGATTTACAAAAAAGCCCAGCACCCTCCAAAACCACACCTGGGGAAGTTTGAGCTCCCAGTGCAGCCACCCGCCTGCGTGTGAGGAGACAGTACAGGCACAGGGCAGGAGGAGCCCACTCTGGCGCTTTGCTTGTTTTTTAAATAAAAGTTAAAAATATATATATAAAGAAATAAAGTGTCCACCCTAACCTTCAGGATGCCGCCATACCTGGAAAGCAAGAAGAGTATTGGAAGGGTTTGTTCTGCTTGGCTGTGGAGGCTGGGGCTCCTCATCCAGGGCCTTGTGCAGCTCCTTTGGGGTGAAGTGGTTGGTGTGGGGTCAGAAGAGCGCCTTCCAGGCTCTTCGCCAGTGTGTATCTGTGTATTGGGGTGGCCTGGGACGTGGCGCTCAGAGAAGCTCTTCCCTTGGGGAAGCAAGGAGCCTTCCGGCCCCACCCCCAGGGAGGCTGCTGCGAGTCGAGTCGCAGTGTGTTCAAGGACAAAGAAGGGTCCCTGGCGAGTCTTCATACCCCAATGACTCCGGCCGGTAAAATAGACTCCAGCCTTCACACCAAGGCCTCTCTCTCCAACCAGGAACCTCCCCGAACCTCACATTTGCCGATCCGAAAGATGTGCAATACATTTTTCTTCTCATTCCGTGAAAATAAAAAGAGAAACAAGTATTTTGCTGCACATAAAGACAACAAAAGAATTCTCCTAACAAAAGAACTAAGAGGCCCGGCCTCAGAGACCCTTTAGCGACACATTTTGTGGCTTTTAATGGAAACCACGCCAGTGTTCTACATGTTTGGACTGATTTGTGGAAAGGAGGGGAGAGGGGAGAAAGATCATTCAGAAGTACCCAAAGGGCTTATTGACTCTTGCTATTGTTAAACAAATGATTTCCATGGTTAGATCAGGAAGCACTAGGCCAGAAAGACAAACTGTCTAGCGCATTCTCTTTACCAGGGCAGGAAGGGCGGCCCTGCCTGTGTATATGTGTAATAGATGACATTTTTTCATGCACCACTATTTTATTAAAAATAAAAGATGCTCTTTAGTTTGCTGCTAGTCCCCACGCATTGTGAAGTTTCCCTTCTGCACGTGGGGTGGGACAGTGATAGTGATCACCCTTCTGTTTGCAGGCACATCCTGGATGTGCGTCCCTAGCCAGAGATTTCTGGCTCTCTCTACCTGGGACCGTACAGAGGGGCACTTTGGAGGCTGGCAGAGTCCTTGGACTCCAGAGTTTATGTGCAGACAGTGGGAGGCCGGAAGCCATTTCTGTGACACCTGGTAGCTGGACAGAGACAGCCATGGTGCAGACGCACTTCAGGGACAGCCCAGGTGACCCACTTAGTGACTCCCACCAGCCTGATTCAGTGTGGTGAGGTCTGGACAGCGTGGAGCTGGCCAGTTAGAAGAGTGCATCCTGCAGTGGTGCTCGGCCGAGCTGCGGGGTCAGTGGCGCCTGAGCAGTGAGTACATAAATGTCCAGGGTGCAGACCCGGACAGGGTGACGGCTCCATGAAGGAGTAGCTGGCACGCAGAAGGTAGGCAGCAGGGTGTCTGCCTAGTCTCTCCAGTGTCCACCACCGCAGCCAGGCAGCTGTAAGAGTTAAGGGAGCCCTGGGTCTGCAGGCACAGTGGCTCAGCTCGCCTTCTATACAGCAGGAACCCCAGAGCAAGCCCAGCAATGGTGGGGGGGACATAGCACAACCCAGGCTGTCCACGAGTCACACTCTTCTTTCATGTGTCCCCCTTAACATTCTGCATGTTTGTCAAACACACCAATTGTGGTAGCAACTACATAAAAATGATTTGGGCCCACCCTTTGCCAGCCATGCCAGGGAGTTCAAAGCCTGGTGGCTTTAGGGTTGGGGCCAGCTCACTGAATGTGAGTTCTTTTGGCCAGCTGGAGGGGACGGTTGGGGTTCAAATTCCACAAACCAAAACCCCAGCAAGGTGGCAGAATCTAGAATAGTTTTGTGCATAGAACTGAATGGATAAAGGATTTTCAGAAGCTCACAAGTACCTCCCCCAACACTTCTCAGAAATATTCCAGAGTGTGTGCCTGGATGTGTGTCACCTCCCCTCATGGTGAGTTTCAGGAAATTAAACAGTGTGGTATGGAGCGCCTGTGAAGTCCAGAAGGACATCGGCAGCATGCCGTCTCAAGCCTACAGGCCAGACAGCGACCCCAGCGGTTCCAGTTCTGAAGTTCTGGCACTCACCAGCCCCCTTGGGGTGCTCAGGAGTACAGGCTTCAAACCCAGTCCCAAGGAAAGGCGAGCGCAGCAGCAAGGAGGGGGCGTTGTGTAGACAGAACAAGCATGACGGTTTCACCCTAGAACAACAGCGATCTTGTCTGCAGATGTCCAGGGACACAAACAGGTGGCTGGGCCAGGTGGGGCCCGTCATGGTGACCAGAGAAGGAGCAGATGACCAGGCTGCCAACTGTTTCAGAGCTTAAAGCCTCCTCCCTCTCCCACCCTCCCTGCCTCCCTCCCTCTCCCTCTGTGTCTCTCTGTCTCTTCTCTTCTCTTCTCTCCGCCCCACCCCAGCTAAAGAGTCCTAGGTCAATAGTTGAATTTTAGGCATGCATCAAGTCCTAAAAGTTAGAAAGCTCAAAGACACGTGTGCACATGCACACACACGTATACACACAGGCACGCACACACATACATAGCCAGCTCTTGGACTCTTGAGCTGCACACAGCGGTTTCGAAAGAATCATTGGTGGGCTGGTGCGAACACTGCTGGGCCGGCCCAGCCTTGAGTCCTGCTGCTTTTGCTCCAGGAAATCACTTGCTGTGGGCAGCAGGTGTGTGCTGAGACATCACCAGACACAGCCCCAAAGAGAAGGTGACCATCCAAGGTCAACCCTCAGTCCCTCTTTCCTGAGGAGTTGGTCCAGGAGCCTGAGTAGTGTGCACCTTGTGTGCAGGAGGTTCCTCGAAGTGGAGTAGACACCGTGCTATGGCTGGACGCTCAGGCAGGGCTGTGCCGGGCAGCAGAACCCCCTGGCGGGAGAGGTTGCAGGCTCAGTGACGGGGGTAGAGGTTGTAAGAAGGCTACAGGCCGACGCTTTGGCTGCTGTAGTCACAGTGACAGCCTGTGAGTTTCGTTATTAAGGCTGACCTCACATGGCTTTAACACAACCCATCGGTTGTCCTCTGATCAGCCCACTTCACACATAAAGACCAGATCCCCAGGCCCTCACAGCTTTGAGAGCCAGAAGCCAGCCCGCGGTGCGGCGTGTCAGCTGCCGGAGCGAGTGTGTGGCAGCTGCACTGACGGTCTCCCTTCCGTCCTCCGTGCACATTTCCCCTCACAGAGGAGAAGCTGAGGGCGAGAGAGGCCAGGTCTTGCACCTGAGCCCTTGGGGCAGCCAGCAGGTGTCTAGCTGGGCCCAGAACGTGCAGCTCCTAAGCCTGTCCTCCACCTCTGCCCTGTGCCCTGCCATTCTGCAAAAGCTGGGTGTAGACGAAGTCAATTTCATGTTCCTCAGAGATAGGCAAAGGGCAGAAGCAGGGTAGGCAGAAGCTGCAGGCTGGATGCCGTCAGAGGAGAGGGGTCGAGAGGGATCTGAGAAGCCCTTGAGCTAGAGGCCAAGCAGCGGGAAGGTGGGAGGCTCCGGTGGATCTCATGAGCCATGACGAAGGCCAGGATTCTGGGCAGCAGCTCACTTGTGCCATGGGAGATGGAGGAGCTGTGCCCGTTTTCCAGACTGCCTTGGTGAGAAGGCAGAGGGGGGACACAGGCAATGAAACAGTGGGGGAAAGCTGGCCTCTCTCGAGGCGGAGACAAGGGGTGGTGGGGGACAGAGACCGACAGTGCCTCGATGCACCCACCCCTCCCCTGCCCAGGGGCGTGCACCTTGCTGCTAGTCGGGCTCCCTGTGCGCCACCCTTGTGGCCTCCTCTGCTCCTGCCAGCGTTCTTGGAGCTGGGCAGACTGCTAAACCACCACATCCTTGTAAAGCGCTGGCCGAGGGGCCGCAGAGCAGCGTACATTCGGCGCGGGGCTGCTGTTTATCATCCACCCCCACAAGGCCCGGCCCACCGCGCTAATGAGGCCTGATCTCCAAAGAGAGGAGGATTTTTCCTTACAGAAACCCTTTTTCCAACACTGTGTTCGGTTTCAGAGGATGCCCGCTGATCTTTCAAGTTTAAAAGGCAGCACAGTGCCTCCCCGGCAGTGAAAATACGCCGCTCTCCTCCTCTTTGAACACGGCTACATCACAGCCGGCTTCCTGGGCACTCGGCCTGCCGCAGCCAGCGCCACGCACACGGACGGGGACGGCTGAGCCGGGAGGGGAGCACAGCCAGGCTTCAGGGACGGCGCTTGGTGGCGGCATGGGGCGGAGAGTTTTTAATGTTTTATTAAGAGTGTGAAGGCCAAGCTGGAGGGTGGAGGGAAGGAGGTGTTTGAAATCTGCGCAGAAAGAGTTTCAGCTGTAAGTGAGCTGTTGTGTAATTGGGAACGGCCACGCGAATGGGCACACTCGGAGCCCACACAGCGCCCAGCAGCCCATCCGAGCACTCAAAAGTCACCGAGCTTTGCCTGGTTATTAGAAGACTGTCTTAATTAAAGAGAAAATCGTGGAGGGGGCACCGGGCTGTCCTGCAGGCACTTTCGAGTCTGCGGAAGATGGAGGAGTCCTCACGTCACACTCGCTCCTTCCCCAGCCGGCGGGGTCACAGTGGTGTGCATGTGGACGGGGTGGGCTCCAGAGGCCACTGGCCACAGAGGTCCCCAAGGGAGAGCTCTGCAGCAGCGGGGGAATATCGACACTTAAAAAAGAAACCCTACGAGCCTCTGCCGCCAGTGTTCTCAGTATTGCAGGCAGAAGTACAAAGTTGGCCGCTCTGACAGGTTGTGAGTCAATCAGTTTGGAAGATGGGAGGTGACCGCAGGCGGGCGCAGGTGCTGGCTTTGATCTTGGGCTTCGAGGACGTAGGTGGCCCCTCCCAGCTCGCCCTGCCCCAGGGGGGTGGCAGCACCTGTTTCTGTCCTGGCCCCAGCACTGGGTGCCTCCTAGAACACTTGGACTCCGTTGGCCTTGAGGACGAAGCCACCAGCTGTCACCTGGCTGTGGTGTCTTCTCTCCTCACGGGATAAACAGTGCCCTCGTGCACATGTGGCCTGGGGCGAAGGGAGCAGGAACTCCGAAAACCCAGTGCTCTGGCCTGTTGTCCTGATGACCCAGGGCAAAGTGGACAGGACACAGTGCAGCGACAGAGGCAGGCTGATGGCAAGCCCGCCCTTCTTCAGGCCAAGTACCAGCACAAGCGACACCGTGTTCCTGTCGGTGAGAGTCACACCTCTGGCTGCGGGGCAGTCGGAGACTGAAGCACGGCGGAAAGAGGTTAAAAGTCAACTGTTTTCATTTCCCACCCACCTCACCTTTTAAAGGTTTTCCTTGAAAGACAAAAGCTTCACATGTGTCTCACAGGATGAACCAAATCACCAAGCACAGTGATCCCAGTGGGTTGGGGGTGCAGAAGGGCCCCCGATTGGAATTACATAGGAGGGAGTCCTCTGAGTGGGCCAAAAGGAGATGAAGCAAGCGCCTAGAAAAGATTTTGCTCCACGATAAAAAGACAGATAGTGAGGAAGCCTGTCTTTTTCCTGCACAGAACGTGGAGTGATGGCAACTATTTTGTGATCACGAGGCAAAGCCTAATATTAAATCCCAAAGTCGATGACAACAGGTACAAATCAAGAGTGGCCCTCTCTGTAATGATTTGATTAAGCTTTTACGCTCCCACTTCTTGTTGTGCAAGGTAATTAGATGCCTGCATTTCTGGAGTGTCAGCAGGTCGGGCGTCCTCCCTTTCCGAGAGAAGCACATCTGATAGAGTGAACTGGCTCTATCAAGGGAGCCTTGATGTGCACAGCTTGCCCAGGGCACTCACTGAAGGGCAGACACTGGTGAGGGGTCCGTGGAGTGGACAGCACGCTCCCTGGTAGTGCGGATGGTGAACCTGCCCTCGCCAGCAGCTGAGCCCCCACTGTGGCCGTTCCCATGTCATTCTGTGGCCTGACCATGGGCTCCGCCGCAGGGCTGACTTGTTTATCTTGCTTGGCGATTACAGTCTCTCCCTCGGAGCCGGAACCCGCTTCCTTAGGGCCATCTCCTCCCTGAGCTATGTGTGTCGGATATCTCGCTTTTGTCCTACACAGAAACCCTCTTACATGTAAAGCTGGGTAGTTTTGACTCTTAAAACTGTTGCCATATAGCTGAGCCATCTTGCTGATGGCTGAGTCTCCAGGGAGGGTACGATGGATTTCTCTCTGCGTCCTTCATGCCTCAAAGAATTAGACAAGACTCACTAAAAAAGCAGCCAGAGGATACATTTGTTATCGAAGGTGGAAAAAAGATGCTGTATGGGGTAAGAGTGGGATGCAGTGGCCCAAGGATCTTCAAGGCCCAAAATGTCTGTACTCGCTCCCACTTCCTGTAAATATGGCAGTGTCCAATCAAAACTTACTTCCTGCCACATGTAAATTGTCCTTTCAACAGTGTCTTTCGGTTGGTTATGCCCATATGTAAATGAAGGACTGAGAATAGCACCTTCTGATTGACCCTGCAAACTGCTGGATTCAAAGGATTAGCAACATGGCTTTACGACTGGTCCTGTGAGCAGTGCTCAGGAGCCGGAAGCTTGGGGTCCTTTGGGGTCTCAGCTCTCTGCCGTCTCTTTTTTAGGACACCTCTTGATCACCTGGTTGGCTGAGGGTTTCTGTGACTCCTAACGCAGTCTGCCTGCTTGACCGCCCAGTTTGCCCCAGTCCTAAGCTCCTTGCCCTGAGGAGGACCCAGGACCATCTCATGAGGGCTCATTGAAGGCGCCCTGGGTGCCCTCAGCAAACTATAGGGTGAAGAATGCATTTTTATTTTATGAAAAAAATAAAACATTTCAAACCCAAATAGTAAGAGAAGAGTAATAGTTAATACAGTGTGCACCCAGGACAAGAGGAGAAGAGGGTCAGGGTTAAAACCTCTGGAAACTGATCTCTTTTGCAGCTGATATACCTGAAAGAATGAGCTGAAAATAGAAATAATGAGCTTTTGATACAAAGACCAGCACAAAATAAATCTATAAGAATTAGTAGTTTCCTTTGCTACCAGCAAATCTAGAAGAAAATAAGAGATCACATTTTCTAGGCTGAGCAGAAAGCAGAAATAAACTTGTGGCAGGTAAACTCCCTCGAAGACTGCAATGCAGTCACTGAGAAATGTACATAATTGGAAAATCTTACACCTTCCTGGTAGATAGATATATATATATATAGATAGATAGATAGATAGATAGATAGATATAGATAGATATTTTTTTTTTTGAGACAGGGTCTCGCTTTGTGGTTCAGGCTGGCCCTGAGCTCAGCCTCAAACTCACATCACAGCAATCCTCCTGCCTCTGCCTCCCGAGTGCTGGGATTACAGGCGTGAGCCACCACGCCCGGCACTGTGGTATGTGGTACTGGTTGCTGCTGGGTGTGAGTCTCCACGCCCAGTATGGTATGTGCTTAGCGGGGAATCGAACCCGGGCCCTTGCGCTTGCAAGACAGGCGCCGGAACCACTGAGCTAACTCCCCGGCCCCCCTGGTAGATATATTAGTTATTTGCAAATTAATTCATAAATGTAACTCAACTCCAACCCAAAAACCTACATTTTGGAAATATACAAAATAATATTAAACCCACTAAATTTGAGAAAATAAGCCGAATAAAGAATAAACTGAAACAGTCATGGGAAATGAAATGACAAAATCTTACAGAGGGTAAAATTAATTACTAGTCTTCAGTGATAAAATATCAGAGACACATGCTAAAATAGACAGTAAAACTAATGAAACAAAATATAAAGTCCAGGAGGAATCCAGGTGCACTTGGAACTCTAATTCAGTTCATTAAGAAAGAGCTCGTCTCGTTGACTGAAGAGTGTTGGGGGCTGGCTGGGATCTGGGGAGACGCTGCTCAGTGGCTTCATCATCCTTGTACCAAAATGCATTCTGGTCTATGAAAACATTTAAATGTAAAAACACTATCATTAGATTAAAATATCTACATTTTTCACTTAATAGGACATGATGGTAAATGTTTTTATAGACTTATTAGGAAAAAGGTTTTTGTAATAACATGAAATCAAAGCTGAAATCATTTTTAACAGTCATGATTTGACTACACAGAGTGTAAAATTATGTAAAGGCAAAGAAAATAATTTTGTAAAATGCAAAATCTCCTCCATAAATAAACTCAAAATATAGAACCAGTTTCTTGGCCGAGTCAATGAATAGGAATTCAGATCAAAAGAAATATTAATGACGCATAAGCCTTAGAGACTGTTCACCCATCACAGAGAATCCAGGAAACGCACGAAGACTTCCGTCCTCCCTCACAGAGTGGCAGTTGGGTTGTTCGAGGCTGCTGACTCCCAGGTCCAGTTTGAGAGTGGAGAAGTGGCACTTGGTGTCACCCAGGCGGGACAAAGGGGCCCTCTGCTCAGGGCAGTGGCAAGTGACCCTAGAGCCCCCGGCCCCCAGCCTCTGACCCAGCAATCCTACTTGCAAGTAAACACCACATTGGACGCTGGCACAGGCCAGACATGGCCCAGGGTACACACAAGTGGGTGGGCACACTGTTGTGGGGCAAGGCAGGACCACGCATTTGTGTGGACCAGCAGGCTGCAGCCGCCGTCGGGAAAGCAGATATCCAGCCCAGGGCCCCGCCTGGGCTTCTGATGCTTTGGTTGGCATCTGCTCCGTGCCTGCGTGCATGCTTTGCACATCACCTGTGTCAGCTGAACAGGCACACTGTAGAACTCAGAGGGCCCGTGCGGTGTTTTCTCGGAAGCGAGCGCACGGCGCGCAGTGGCCACACGTGGCGAGGCTGTGGACGGCCTTTACCTGCCCTCATCCC